>VUQR01025927.1:3869-22961 GCA_015108515.1 Hemichromis elongatus | reverse complement strand
CAATAACCGTAGTTGTGGACTGATCTTGTGTATCAAGGTTAAAATTCAACATCATTTTGAGCAGGAACTGGGTAAAGATAGTGCCCCTCAGTCCCTGCCTGCAGTAATTATTTAATATACATGATAAAACAAAAATGTATAAGAACGTTTATCTACTAACCCACGTGGCAGGTTGGTACATCTATGAAGCCTTTGAGGAAAGTTCCCAGAGGACTGTTCTCTGTGGACTGACACAAAAGAATAAGCATTTGTTATAATAAAGCACAGCGAAAGCTGGGTGCTGATTTGAAAGTAGTGCGTGAACCAGAGCTCACTGCTTCATCCATTTCTCTGGTAGGGGAACTAGGGACCTCCTCTACATAGTTTGCAGGGAACCACAGCTGCTTCTTTCCTCCATAGTCACCTCGCCACCTAAAGGCAGGTCGCACATCAACGACAGGAAGGTAAACAAAACACAGAAGGTAGACATCGACCTGACGGTCACTCACCAGCCGCCCTCCTGCTTGTCCACATTCAGGATGAGCGCTTGTTTAGGGAAACACAGCTCGTCTTCTCTCTGAGCTCGATAGTCATACAGAGCTTTGACCGTACACTGAAACATGCCGGGAGAAACAGGACCAATTCACAAACTCTGATGCAATTAAGAAAACGAAATTTTAGAGAAATGAGAACGCCTTTTCACACATAACTAACGACGAGGAGGTTTGAAATGTGAATGAAGTAGATAAGAATCAAATGTGTTGCTTTCACTGAGCTGCAGCGTTTATGCCACATTGTGATTTAGATTCAGCCGCTTGATGGCGCCAAAGTTAATCAGTGTTTTAATAACCGATCCGCTCTTAAAAACACCGCTGGTTCTATTCTTCTGTCCTTTCTTGTCTTCATTTGTTTCTCTCAGTCACAACTTTTCTCGTTTTAAATAAACAGTCTCTACTTTTGGTTCAATCCTTCTTTTAATTATTCTAAAAGCACAAACCTCGCTCTCTTCTTTGGTGCCAGTATTTTTACTGTTAGCCCCTCAAGAAGGATATTGGACTCTGAATACCTGACTGAAAACAAACACTTCCTGTACTTTGTACTTGTGCTGCTACTGCTGAGAGCTGCCTTTTACTGCCAATGGCTATTAGAGAGTGTTTCCATACTAGCTAAACGAGGCAATTAAAACTATTAATCATTTACTAAACAATATGATAATATGTGATAATCAATAAATAAACCCATTAAACTTAGGGGCCATAGGCCATGTGTTTCCAGTCACACTCACCCGTGCTGTGGGCATCTTATTAGCCTCCACATAGAAATGAGGAGTGCGAACCTCATACAGCGCTCCATAGTCAAGCTCCTGGAAGAACAAATAATGTAGTTTTCAGCCACCGTTTTGTCTTTGACTAAAACAAACAACTTTTGAGCTCCCTTCCTCCACCTTGAAGCCAGGTTTCTTCTGACTGATTTTGAACTATTTCAACATACACTAACATCAATATTTGACTTCGGCCATGTTTAATAGAAGCATCCACCACAGCTATGATTCACAGGTCAGTGTTGAGTGGCTCAACAAATAATCAAAACTGAAAATGGTCTGGTACAAAGACTAGACTGAAAAGCAGCCATTGCCCAAACTGAAAAATGTTGATAAATTCTGTCTCCCTGGAGGGGAAATAACAAGAAATGATGGGGTGTTTAAGACTTTTACAAAATACTGTACAACAAGGTTATGCTTTGAAGTGAGCTGTGTCTTGACCAACCGTGGTGCCCATCCGGTCTAGAGTGTCTTCATTGATGGGGTAGCGGAGCCTCATTTTACGATACAGAGGATGTTTCTCATAGTAGCTCACCAGATCCACCAGACTCTCAAACTCTGCTGAGCTACCCAACATGAAGAGACGGCCTTCTTGCTGGATACGGCAGTGTTTGATCTTACCCTCTGCCCTACACACAAGCAAAGAAGGGGAAAAAAGTTATAGACAAAAATAAATGACATTTTTTATGCTGGCTTTTAGAATTGACTGAGCACAGACCAGAACTCGTGTTTTTGCTGTGTGCTGAGTTCTACCTGAAGGAGATGGCGTAGGAGTTGTGTTCGCTACGTTTCCGAACCAGGAAAGCTCCGTCTCTGGGCACACGCATCAGCATGTGTTCAGCCTGGACACGCGACAGGTTGGAGTGGTACCACCTGAACAACAACAAGCCTCATTTTTACAGTTTGTTTGTGCAGTGTCACCTGTCGAGTACATTTAGCAGTGAATTCAGTCTGCTCCTCAGGCTTCAACCTTTTGATTTGCTGGCTGGACAAAAGCTGTTACTTTAATTTTATGATTTTTTTATAAACTAATTAGTAACATAATCCAAAGATGATTTGATTCAGTGATAAAAATTAACCTGCAGTCTATAAAATACAATAAATATTAAAGGCATCAATAATAAAGATTCATTTTCCTCTATTTTGCATAATTTTGCTTACATTAAAGGACATTTTTAATGCATGACTTTAACTTGTAATGTATTCTTACGCCACAGGATCAATTCGTTTAGCCTCCACTTTATTATATTTAGATATCAATCACTCACTCTCTGCTTTCGTGTGCGTTTGGCTGAGGTACAGGGTTTCCCAGCCTCATCTCGAACTCGTTGCAGCGGAGCGGGGTGTCTCTATAGTGGCAGATGAGCCGGTAGAGGCTGTCAAACACCAGGTTATCAGTCAGGTAGAAGCGGGTGGAGCCGGACTCCTGACGTGAATGGATCCTGCAGTGCTGGACCCGACCAGAGCGCCTGGAAGAGGAATGAGATTGCATCAGTACTGTGATTTGGTTCCTTCTCTCAACTTCGAATCAAGTCCCCATCTTCTTCTTCAGTCAGAGTTTTATCGTATGTGGGTCCATCCCTTAACTATCTGTGATTTATTCTTCTTGTACCCAACTTGCAAACATTTAGTTTCCTTATTTGCTAAAGTTTGTTTTTTTTTTAACCCCAGTTACCGCTAGGCATCTTAGCCCAGGCCAATGAACTGAATTCTGCAATTTCAGATACACATTGGGAAGACAGTCTTGTCCAGTGTTTCTTCTGTTTCTTAAATTGATTCAATGTAATGTCTCGCACAGGCTCCACTATTCTATGATTAAAGTAAATATTTGGCACTGTCTGTCCCATGGCCATTCACCAGGGCTGGATGGAAGAAGATCATTACTGTCCAACCCAAGACAAGCTCCAAGGTTGTCTTGGGTTGGTTAATTTTAATTAAGGTTAATTTTATTGGAATGCAAATCAGAATCACCTCCGTGTTTTAAAGGATGGCTTAACAAGCCTGCTGCTTACTGCTCAGCTTCAATGGATTTGGTGTGGTAAAGGAAACGTATACCTTACTTTAAAATGTTATGTTAAAATGAAACTTATGCTTTAAATGTTATGTACTTGTGTGGTACATGTATTTTGACTTTTGTTGTCTTTTGTTGCCATGATGCCAACTCTCAATGAGATTTTTAATATCAAGAAGTTTTCTTGCCTGGATAAATAAAGGACTAATAAAATACCAACTTTCAAGACAACTAGAAACCTTTCCAGAAACTGCTGGATGGGGGTTTGGAGATCATTTAAATTTGAGATGTCTGATCATAATGAAAGTATGGCTTGTGTATGCACAAATGTTTTTTTTTTTTTTTCTCTCTGCGCCAGATTGTGTTGCTAATTTTTCAGCTACTTCTGACAGAAAACACACTGACCAGAAGGAGAGGGTGTAGTCTCCAACAAACGTCTCACTCTCCCGGACCAGGAAGGTGCCGTCTTTGGCCCCGCCCTCGCAGTACTCCTGCAGGAGTTTCTCAGCCACCTGGCGGCCATCCCGTCCTCCACCCAGCTTCCCATGAAACCAGCGCTCTGCACAGTGCTGCTCATTGTTGTTACACTCCTGACCAATTACAAAGACGTGAGGTAGTAATACCAAAGTTGTTGGTGAAATCACCAGGTTGTCTCGTATGCTGCCATGTACCACTTTTCTACCTCCTTTGCTTCATCATCCTCCTCTTCATCAGCTGTCTGATAATGAGACGTCTCCTCGGAGTAGTAAATCTTATTACTGGTCAGGACAAAATAATGTGGCGTCCATGTCTGCAAATCACAGGCGCATTTTAGATACACAATAATCAGTATAGTTAGAGGTCAAAGTATATTTTCTTCATAATCAAAGCCAAGCTTACGCAAACTCACATGGTCGATGGGGTCTTCGAGGTAAAGGATGCCGTTCTTTAAGGAGTTGCTGATGTCGTTTTCAGAGTAGCTGGCTGATGTTACCTCTTCATACAGGGTTCCTTCCACCAGCTTCTTGTGCTGTGACACAGTAAGAAAGAGATGCCGAGCACCACAGGTTTACTGTCCCAGGAAAATCTCAACCATGTGTATTTTCCATTAATGTGGAATCTGAAATGTTAGTTGACAGCTCAAGGTAAACGGTGATCTATCTGTCAGACATCGCCATTTAGCAACTCCAAATGTCACCGTTTGCATTTCTACAATTTCAATAGGGCTGGAAATTATGTCAAACAACTGGCCACCATGCCTCGACATACAAGCCATTTCAAAAGTAAGATCAGGGTCACGGGGGGCGCTGGAGCCTATGTTTTTACCATCTGTGGATAATGGCTCTCGCCGTGGTTCACTGGAGTCCCACAGCTTTCACAGCAATTTCTTTTTCACACAGGGTGATGTAGTTTATTATTAAGGTTTGCCCCTTAATAATAAACACCTTCATTTAGAAACTGCATGCAGTGTGTGCGGGGCAGCACAGTAGCACAGTTAGCACTGCTGCTGCACAGCAAGAAAGTCCTGAGTTTAATCCCACCATCAGGCTCCACGGGCTCTTTCTGTGTGGAGTTTGCATGTTCTCCCCGTGTTTGCGTGGGTTCTCCCCGGGTACTCTGGCTGCCTCCCACAGTCCAAAGACACCCAGGATAGGTCAATTGATCAATCCAAATTTCCCATAGGTGTGAATGTGAGTGCGAATGGTTGTCTGTCTCTGTGTGTTAGCCCTGCGACAGACTGGTGACCTGTCCAGTGTTTACACTGCCTCTCGCCCTATGACATCTCCAGCGCCCTCCGCGACCCTGAAAAGGATAAGGGGAAGCGGATAGATAGATGGATGGATGCTGTGTTTGCTTGCGTTATCTTTGTCTATCGATCTGAAATTAAGAGTGACAAACACACAACATAACAGGAAAACAGAAAGGGCACAAACCCATTTTCACACCACTGTATAAATATAAAACTATTTTTGGGCATTTTACCAAAGGGAAATAATTTGGATTTAACAAGTTTTTTTTGTAGGTTGCATTTCATTAACTTAAACTCCAAATAGCCAAAAGTAACTCTTTGTCTTAACTATAGGCAGACTAATTGTGCTTGCGTGCACTGCTAGCCTATAATCAGGAAGGACTGGCTGGTCATAGACAGGGTGGGACGCTGTGCTTTGGGGCTGATGACAGAGAACTGAGGGCAGCATCGTAATTACTGTCAGCTACTCTATCTACCACTCTGTGGAAAAGTTAAACTTTCTGTTCCACATGTGGTGTAAATATTCAGGATATGAAGAAACCTTTGACCAGAAATTATACAGAGCTGAGGGCAATGAAGCTTTTAACCTATTTTGATAAAATAGTTTTATTTTTCCATTATCTACACCTTGCATTTCCTGCGGCGTTGTTCTGAATTAACTCACATCTCTGCACACCTGACAAACATCACTGTGTGATATTTACTTCAATTTAAAATGAAAAATCTGTTCAGTGTTGAGGTGTTGAGAATATACTTTGATGAGGATCTTCCTACGGAGCTGGTAGGGTGAAGGAAGCTCCTCAGCGTTATTGTCAACAGGTTTGGTGAGCAGCAGATCTCCAAAAACCTTCTTGAAGTGTGTGGCCATGTTCCTCTGCTGGACCACACTGCAGTGGTCCTCGATGGATAAGATCACAGGATACCTGCATAGACACAACAGGAGGTAGAAGAGCTCTAATTCTAAACTCAGGAAAAAAAAAATGGTGATTCAGTCTTCACTTTAAACTGCTACTTTAGCAATATGGCTCAGTGAATGAACACAATCATGTACTCACTCAGATGTAACAAAGGCATGCTCTTTGATGGTATGCAGCACATCCAGGAATTTGATCTTGGAAGTTAATGTGTGGCCGTGGTAGATGATTGGCAGGTCGTCAGGTCCATCCCAGCAGTCCACTTAGGGCAGAAAAAAAAAAAACATCAACGATATAGCTATGATTTTAGACCCTGAAATAAAGCCTGTATTGGTTAACCCAATCAGAAACACACACACACAAAATACCAAACCAAAAAGAAGAGGGAAAAAGCTTGTGGAACAGCACTAAGCATCTAATAAGTTTAAAAAACATCTCGCTTACGTTCAATGCAGCGGCAGCCCATCCTCAGACAGCGAGCGTAGGCTTCTAGAGATGATTCACTGGAAAACTGGTCACCTGTCAGGTACCTGAAAAAGCATGGATGTAGAAAACAAGCTTGTTACAGCGGCGGTGCTACTTATACTGTAGAGGGACTGAAAGCTAGCAAGCAAAAAAAAAACTGATTCCAGTCTTTAAATTTCCATAGATATATCGAATCAAGTTGTTTTCAGCAGTTATCAGCTGAATCCCAGGATTTTGAGTATCTCTGTACATCCTCTAGGATTTTGTTTCATGGTTTGTTTGTTTTTACCTCAACATTTTTGATAATTACATGTCAAAGAACAGCAGTATCCCTTTCACTTCTGCACTGGAACATTTAAAAAAATTATAAAAATCCTAAAAATATAAGCAGAATAAAATTACTATCTGTACACTCAGTCTCTAATGACGTGCCCTCTATTACAATAAAGTTAGTAGATTATCATAGAACTTCTCTACTGTCATCTGTCTTTAGCTTAAAAAGATGCTCTCATTTTTGGATTCCCTGGAAAAACTTTGAATTAAGAATATTTGTGAACTTGAAAGATTTCCTGTGAGACCTTACGTGTTGTGCGAAGATGAGATCCAGTACTGAGACAATGGCCTTTTCATGTCATCAGGAACTACGGGTGAAAGACGAGGGTCACACACAGAATTCTCTTTAGAGTACAGGAAGGTCAGGAACTAAAACAAACAAACAAAAAACAGCAAAAAGATCTAATTGTCAGGAAAACACTGCGATTTGACTCTATGTTCAAGTTTATCGAGAACGTCCATCAGGCCAGTGGCATTTTAATGTCGCGTTAGAGTTTCAGTTCAGTAATGTGCCATTTTCCTTTGTCATGTGTATGTGCCTAAAACAAGAACTCGCCCTACAATGAGGTTGTCAATGACCTGGTGGATGTTGAGAGGTTAACTTTTTGTGCTTCTTTAGCGTGTCACCTCATCCAGCTGTAGCATCGGTTCAGGCTGTGGTGCCCCCCTCATGTAGCCCATAAGAAACTCCCTGACACGACCCAGATCTGACGCCCAGGACTCCTGAGACGAGACGGATAAAGACAAGTAAGTGCAAAGCAGTTTTGGGAAGCTTTTTCTGTGTGCTGATGGGCATTGAATTTTTTTCTGTACCTTCTGGTCCATCTGTAAAAACTTCTGAAAGTCATAGAGGGAGATTTGGCAAAGCTCTGGTCTGTCAACATTTCTGAAAAGAGAGCGATTTTAAAGATATTAAATGGCAGAAGAATGAAAGTACTATTGAATGAGAAAGCAGGCATGATACATCAAGACTTTGTGATAAAGAAGTTCATTGTGATAGTTTTCTTTATTTTTTACATTTGCCACCACCACATGACATACATAACTTTAAATTTTTTTTAATCTTTTTGGACATCCAAAAAATCATTAAAGTGCCATTAATGTGACAAATCATACAAAAAAGGCTATTTGAAATAAAAAACTTCCCTGATAAACTGAGAAAACTGGAGGAGTAGTGGGATAGCAGGCAATGTGAGGATGAAGGACTAGAGGTGGAGGGACTCACCGCAGAGGGAAGGAGAGCTCCAGGTGCTCAATAATCTGAAGAACAAAAGGGAAGGAACCAGGTGATGGACAGGTGGGAGGGAGCAGTAAAGGACAAAGTGAGCAAAGCGTGCACGAGAGCAGAAGAGGAAGTATCACAGTACTGGCGTGTTCACTCTGGGGAACTCTGAGCTACTGAAACTTTTTGCCGAGTGATATTTAAGTACAACAATCAACAGATGAATATGATATTGTATAAACATATAAAATACTGCTGTTGTTTCATCCTTGAGCTACACCCTCAAGGGTTGCCACAGTGGATCCTCTCACCCCATACTTTGCATACTCTTCTGTCACACAGTCCTCTTTTACTACATTCATGAATCTTCTCTGGAAGCTTCTTCTTTTTCCTTCCAACCTGGCAGCTCAATCTTTAACATCTTTTGACCAAAATATCCCTCATCGCTTCTCTGAACATGTCCGAATCATAGGGTTGTTAACTTTTTAACTATAAAATAAGGGACACTGGCGTTCCAGAAGCACAATGAATATATTTGGGCAGTTTAATATGCACTGAATGTCCATATTCTTATAATAAAAATGCAGGAAAATGTTGGTAATCAGTTTCAATATTTTATCTAAAACAATAAATAAAAATAAAGTAAATGATAACAGAAATTACACGGTCATTTCCTTTGAAAAATAAGCAAAAAAATTTTCAAAAAATTCACAAATGAAATACTGTGAATACAGGCTTCAATTACCCAGTTTATAATGCTATGCAGACCAAATGGCAACTTATTTTTACAAATCACGTATTACTCCTCACATGTGGTGTGCCTGACAGGCCATCAATGTTGTGACTGGACACAAGCATCCAGAGACATTACTAAGAAACAAACTAATTTTGCTTATAATAAGCATGTCCAGGCTAAATGGGACAGTTGGCAACCCTACCGAACCATCTCATCCACAAAACAATTGTATTACACTCCTGTTGCAGCAGGTAGAGCTTTAGAGAACAGAAGAATTTAAAAACGATTAAAACCGTGCTGCATGGTATGGTTATAAATAAGTTGGCTAACAAGAGTCTAAAGAAAGTTTTTTTTTAATAAAACAGCCTGAAGAGGATTCCTCTGTTTGGTTATAGGTATTAAAACCCAATCTGTGCTCGTTGCATGCTAACAAGGCCACTTTGCTAGCTACTCAACATACCATAGAAGTCTTTGAGAAAACAGCTTTATGTCCTCCTGACCTGACCTGACCAAATTTTGAGCTCAGTTACTCATTTTGGGATATACTGAATTAAAAAAAAAAAGAGCCTATTTTATATATCTTGGTCATGCTATGTTTCAAAATGGAGGACCTGTCAGGCCTGCCTTTCATGTCAAGTTTGTAGCAACCAAGATGAAGACTGCGAAAACGTTCATCTTCAAGATTCCAAAGTTACTTCAGAAACCGATGGTTAATATCATGGTAGCTAAATTGCCTTTATACTGTCTATGCTTGCTAATTCAACAACAAAAAAAGGTTCTTTAAAGTTTTTCATCAGTTGCCACTTTGGGCCATGCTGCAGAACAACCAATAGCTATGAAGCAGAAACAACTAACAACATCCTAAAAAGGCAGGAGTCTCAGTTTTCTCAGTAAGCTCATGCCTGATCAAGTTGAAAATTATTGGTAACAGCGTCACAGGACGTAGCATGCTTAGTTTTTAGCATTACATGCTAATATTGAACTTAACCTAGATTTTTTCTAATGCCAAAATAAATCCTCCGGAGGACATGAGACATTTTAGCTGGTGAACAACCTAGTAGCTCATCATATAGATTTAATAAAATCCAAACACCAATAATGAGTTTCATATACACTGAGCTCAAGCTCAAGTTTACTGGCTTATTTCACATTCTGGTGTAGCTAAATGTATTCCCCTGGAAGGACTGAAACGATAAAACTTTACTTGAATAACATTTAGTATATGGTTTTTAATTAATTTAAACGTTCTTTATTGTCTTTCCCATCGTGATGATGGTACTTATTAAGTATAAGACTGTAATACTTCCTCCAGTGCTCTGCAAATGTATGTAGGTTTATATCTGACACTCACACTCCTCTGTGCATCAAACATCAGTGTTCTGTAGAGCTGTGCAAAGTTGGGGTATGACAAGTCGCTCCTGGCCTCCACCTCCTGCGTAAATGGGCTTGGTGTGAATTATAGTGACACCAAACAAATGCTGCGGTCAAGGCAGAACATGCGGGAGAGCAAATTCAAAAAGGCAAAGGTGCAGGCAGAAAAACCTTAAACAGATCCTCAGACTTATGTTTCACTCTAACCTGTAGCTTGTCTTTGAGAAAGCGCATGTTGGGAACTCTGTAGTTGACCTGAGGCAGCAGAGCTTTCACATCCTTCACTGTAATGCTGGGAAGGGAACAAAAAAAAAAACCTTATTCAAGTGTAGTGAATCTAAACTCAGCACATAAAAAAATCATCTTATCCGCCCGATTGAGTCGCCTGGTGGCAGAGCCCACACAGATACATTAAAAGTTGGGCGCTTTCCACTGTGAAAACATTTAACCTTAATGTTAACTAAACGTAACAATGCCTTAACCGTTTTTAAACTGACGGTCAAAAATAGAAATACAAGATTTGATAAAACTGTGTATTAGTAGACTGCATGACCTTTTCTAGAGCTGCTGATGTCTTTAATGTTAGACTTTTTTTCTTAGACAAATGGCACATGGATAATCACTTAGAGATTAAGAAAAAAAACATATGCAACCTCATAAATCAATAAGAGATTGCACAAGGAAGCTAGAAAAGCAGGTAGATAGAAAAAAAATCTAGGTCAGTGCTCCTGGGATCTTTTGGGTTCAATGACCGCTATCACTGCTGCCACCTCCCACCTCTTTCTGTTTAGCTACTGTTACTATTTTCACAGGAGACAGGAAGTTGCCCTCTCCCAGCATCACATCACATCACTTCCTCCTCCTTATCAGGGGGTGGCAGGCTGTTTTTCCTGGAGCAGCTTCCACCCAAACAGAAGCCTGGATTTAAAAGAGCCTGCAGAGCATTGAGGTGTATTGGCAGGTCCCTGGCAGAGTCTCTTTGAAGGTATCTGGATATGGTTTCACCGTCATTCTACCTGCTGCGGCTCCCACTAATGGGCATCCGTCATAGGCTGCTCTGAATGTTACAACTCGGTGCTGACATGCCTGCAAGTCCCTCACCTGCCCTCGTGGCTCCTGTCCATGACTTCAAACTGTTTCCTCAGCCACCTTCAGAGGGAGAGAGGGCAAATTAATATGAGAGAGAAAGCAATTTTTAACAGCATTAAAATCAAACATACACATTTGAGAAGGTGTGTTATTACCTACAGATGAGATGAAATGCACTCCTGAAAACTGAACATAAGATTTTCTACCAAATCAGGATGTGTCTTTATGTTTTTTAAAATTTGAAAATTAAAAAATTGTTGTCCAACTACTAATTTTCTTTTATAGCCGCAGAGCGTGTTAAGGCAACCCTACCTCCAAATGGGGTTTGACAATAGGTCAACTTCTGGGTACTGTGCTAAAACACTGAAGGTAAAGGAAAGCAGTGAATATTTTTAGACTTTCAGAAGTCATGCTGTCTTAGGTAAAACTATGTGCCCAGTGCATCAGTTTAGGTCATACTAACAAAAACATTAAGTCCATGTTGTAGTTTTTGGTTTTTCTTGGTGTGAGCAAGAAAGATTATCCATGGTGTGCTCATTTCCTAACAACTTGGGATTGCTGCAGATGGCTGCCCCTCCCTGAGCCTGGTTCTGCTGGAGCTTTCTTCCTGTTAAAAGGGAGTTTTTCCTTCCCACAGTTGCCAAGTGCTTGCACCTGATTGTTGATGTTGATGATTATAAAGTGCCTTGAGGCAACTGCTGTTCTGATTTGATGCAATATAAATAAAATGGAATTCAAATAGAAACAAAATAAATAATAATATACAGTGAAATCTGCACATGAAAGGAAATTGCCGGTCATAGTGCCCAGTCTTTCCAGTAGGATATTTTTATTATCTTTTATTAAGAGTATCTTTCTATTTCTTTCTTTTAAAAAGACCATTATTTATATTTGGAATGGAAAAGTTTCACTTTTATTGTCTTCAATATTAGATCTACTTACAACATAGCGTTCCAGTGTTAAAACACATGAAGACACACATTACCAATGTTATACAGAGTTTTCCCTTTTTGCTTAACTGTTAAACTTTCAACAACACTGAAGTTGACTTTTGTCATAATGCCTGCTTTATTTTAAGTATTCAGCTAATAGATGTTCTCCTTAAACATTTATACAACTCCATAAAGAGATAAAATTATCCATTTCATTCCTTCCGACCATTTCCCAACATAAACCGTGCTCATTATGTAGACAACAAAACTGTCTTTCTGCCATACAACACGTCTCTCTGTTCCTCTGCTTTCACCACATAAGCCAAAAAACTGCCTCCGCACATTCGCCTGGAGTAAATATTTTCATCCCAAAACAAATATTTGTCCTCGCCTATGAATCACAATTCCGTTTCTGTCCAGGTCACAACTCCTTTGATATACTCAGATGTCACTTTAGCACAAATATAGACAGATTTAATGGTTTCAGTCACTTCAGTTTCATATTAAAAACAGTTTCACCCAAATTTCAGCATGTATATACAGCAAATAAAATAAGTATTAAAGAAAGGGAGGTGCAAAAAGGGCATGGGACACCAGCTGATATCTAGCAAAGCAATCCTGCCACTTAGTGCATATTAATACCAGCTGGTTCAGTCCTAAATGATGGCGTATGAAAAGGTGTCTCATTACCAAGGTATCACACAAGAAACATTTCATTATGGGTAAAACTAATGAGCTCTATCAAGACCCTTTTAAGCTTATTGTTGCAAAATATACCCGTAGTATTAGTCAGAAAAATTTCTGAACTACTCAAGGTTCCAGTAAGCACTGTTGCATCATCCATATTCTGGAAGTGGGAAGAACACCATTTCACCGTAAGTCGGCCACGACCAGATGCTCCTCACAAGATTTCAGAGAGAGAAGTGAAATAATTATCAGAAGAGTTTCCACAGAGCCAAAGACCACTTGTGCAGAGCTAGAAAAATGAATGGAAAATGTGCTGAGATGCTCTTGTGAAAAACCTGCTTCCAGCTACCAGGATGACGACGATAAAACAGGGAAGTTTCAGCGTGATCCCAAACACACAGCCAAGAAAACTCTCAATTTGTCTCAGAGAAAGAAGATAAAGCAGCTATAATGACACAGCCAATCACCTAACTTGAATCCAATTGCAAAATCTACGGAAAGAGCTAAAGCTCAGAGTTCATAAGACTTGAGGACTGTTTGTGTGGACCAAAATCACACGAGTGATGCATGTGACCAGTTTCTCCGCACAGGAGCTCTCATCATTAACAAAGGCGTTAATACGAAGTAATTAATAAATGTCAATATGTGTCTTTGATACTTTTTCCCTGGGTCATTTCTCATTATTAGCTTAATTTATGGACACCTATGGTGTGATTTCTTTGTATTTGTGGATTGGACGGGTTGTTACTAACATCTGGTGAGAACTTCATGTCAGTAGCGCCTTTAGAAATATATTTACTAAGAAAATTGGTGACATGTTCAATCCTTTTTATTTTTTACCCGCTGTATGTACCCTACCTCATACTTAACAGGTAGGCTATTCTGAACACTGCACAAACATCATCACACATGCAGTACATATATGTTTTAAAAACTTTTTTATTATAAATCCCAGTTCCATGGATTGTCATCTCCCTGAAAATCCAATGTTACCTCCATGTTTGTGTTGCCTATATGCAATTTAATGGTTACCGGAACTGGCATCCACGACTCAATACAAGAATGGAGAATTTGAAAAAGCACTACAAGCTATAACCAAAGGAGAGGTACATTTAATGCATCTTTAGTAAATATATTAATAATTATATAAATCCTAAGTATAAATAGTTTAAGAAATGATACTTTTAGCTGATTATGTACTCTACTTGTATGTGCATTTGCATTTGTGTGTGTCTTATTTTGCCCTCGACACATTGCTTGTCATCCATAATAGATGGTAGGTGTCGTCCTTTTGTCCCTGCTCAGGCTCCTCTAACACTCTCACAGCCCCTCTGTGCTGTTCACTACCACAACAATTAACAATATGATTACCAAATGATGTGAATGTATAGGTAACATGAGACACAGAGACATTGCAGGTGAGGCATTGAAAACCTTTTTATTTTTTTTATTTTGGGGGAGAGAGCGGGAAGGGGTGTACAATTTTCCTGTTCATTTTGTTTGTTTCTTTCTTTTTGGGGGGTTTTCAGATAAAACAACAGTTTCCTGTTTTTTCCCAGAGAAAATTAGAATTTCCTGTTGTTATTACACTGATTATTTTCACCACTATTTAGGTCAAATTCATGGCTAACTTATAGCTTTTGCTGAACCCAGCTGGCCTGTCTACATAGGTTCCTGTAGCTAACTTTACAGCATTTAGAATCGAGTTTACAGCCTGGTGCAGAAATATTTCACCTTCTATGGAAAAGTTCCCTCTTCATGATAAGTGGGTGGGGTGAACTTCTTTTTAACTAATCAAACTAAAAGAGTGAAATCAGAAAGCCAAAAAAAACCTTAATAGGTTGTAAAGTAAATAATTACTAACACAAGAGACTAGAAGTTAAATATCTTGTACATATATATCGTATAAATCGTATATTACCACAATAAAAAAATCAGCAGGTTAGAATACACTTATATGCCAGGCCCCAAAATGGTTCACACCTACTGGCTGAAGAAGCTAACTGCACTCCACGAGCATCTGCTGGTAGTCAATGAGAGTCACCTGGAACGGCTAACCAAAGGCCGTACAGTCCTGATCCTCTAGGATCCCCAAACCAGACCCTTCTGGGGTTTATATAATTATGTGATTATATGCTTCTACTCCGATTATTACTCGTAATGCAGGATTTAATCCAGAGTTTCTTCTGATGTTTGCCACAGATTTCTTATGATACTTGTCACTCTGGTACAAAGCCACACTGATGTGATCAGATCAGCTGTAATAAATCTGAGAGACTCTTTGTCGTTCCTCAACCTTCCCAGCACAAATAAAGATGCTTTCCTTTAAGATGATGAACAGAAATTATTTGTGTGTTGATATAGGAGCGTATACATTCGTGTATATGAACCCTCAGGTTTACAGCTCTCTCAAACACAAACACACAAACCTGTCAATCTGTTGTGGCGCTGGTGCCCTCTGAGTGTCCATCATTAGCCAGTTGAGTCCAGTGATCCACATGTTGACTTCCTCCTCACTGAAGGCTACAAACACAAAGTCACAGAGCAAGCAAAAAATGTTTTTCAGGACAACAATCGTCCTGCTAAAACTCAGTTGTAGGTATTTTTAATTTTGCAGTTTTATTGTTGTCTTGTATTCCCCCAGAAATAAAAGACCACAACCAACAGTAGAAGGATCCTCATAACAAATATAATCTGTGTATCAAAAACTATTACAAACACATACTCACAAAGTGGTCTTTTTAAGATTTACATTTTCACCTGGAAACCAGAAGTTTTAATTCCACGTAGGTTCCAGGTTTACTCACTATAACTGAGGTCTATATGATTCATTGTAAAGTTACAGTACAATATAAAACATGATTTTTCTATTATTGTCGATCTGAAAATCAAATTTTAAGATGTGATTTTAAGTTGATTACCCAATTAAGCTTTGCTTATATGGTTTCTGGGTAAATTACAATACTGTGTAGGCTATAACAGTGAACCCAGGGGCCTACCAACACATGTTTGCCCTAGAGCCTTAACATCATGATAGAGAAACCATGCACATGGTTAGATTGTGTCAAAATGTGGCATTTGACAATAATTAAAATAAACAGCATTGCTAACCTCATTGATTAAGATAAATAAAGTTGAGAAAATGAGTAAGAGAAAATATGTTTTGTGATGTTATGCGAGTTCTAGTTGAGCAGCAGACATGACTGTGAGAAAAACAAACAGTAGCTGTGAAAATACTTTGGGAATCATCAGTACACATACACAGACAGCAGCTTATATACACACACACACTGACCAGCTACACTGAGGGTCCGGAGGCGAAACTCCAGGCCGTACAGCACTATAAAGCAGTGGGTGGAGTCCAGCTTACGAGCCTCCTCTGGGTAACGCTCAAAGTCACGGGAGCCCTTCCCCAACCGCAACTCCCGGATCTCCCGTATGTCGACTGTAGGAGGGAGAGAGAGGAAGGAAGGATTGTGTTGCATGAACGCAAATATGCACAACCATAAATCACACTTTGGCACGTTGTTCATTTCCCTGCCAAACACACAGAAATCTGCTGCTGAAGAGCGGAACAAATGCTCAATGTTTGTGTGTGAGAGCCCAAAAACACACACTAACATTTCTGCTGTCTGCAGAATGTCTGCAAACACTCAGATGTTTACAGTTTCCTTACACATTATTAAGGCAAAATATTCTCTAATGCAATAAGTCACTTTAAAACGAAAAACACCTGATTGTGACCAGCATGAACCCCTCAACACTGCGTCAAAAGACACCTATCCTGCTTGTTCTGATCTCTGTAGTTTCATTTTTAGACTCTACTTTCACAGTTTTGCATTATTAACAGTTTGAGATTATAATTTCAGTCTCTCTTCTGATTAGCTTATCCTTGTAAACAGAAGTTTTGAATAACAGGTGGGTGGGGCTTCTGTACTCACAGCTAGAGCTGTGTGCCTGAGATGACCATATTAGGACTATCTGCTCTCAATGACATCACAGAGCTAAGAGAAGAAAAAAAATGTCTCAAAATGCAAGTTTAGAGCTAAACTTTTGGGTCACAGGGATCACTTAGACATATTCTGAACTCACTGAAACAGAAAAATAAAATAGGCCCCTTTTTATAATATTGGCTTTAAGACTAAATGTACTTAATTTCTTTTATTAACCAAATTAAAACGTACTGAGGATGCTGCATGACATTTCAGGGTGTACTCAGTTTCTCGCCCTATGACAGCTGGCATGGGTCTGAGCACTCAGTGACACTGAAATCGTTAAGCAATGTCATCACGTCTTAAGCATCTGGACAAAGAATATTCTGCCTGCTATAAAGCCAATTTGTACCTTTGGCCTCTGCACAAGTAGCCAGACGGTGACCAAGAAAACAACATAAAGAGGTAAATTGTGGGTAGAATCACAAAACCAAACATGAGAAAACTTTACTTTGACTTAGATGGTTGGAACATCTTTTGGGATTCTGAAGCAAACAAAGCACAAAAGCAGTTCTGCCTATTTAACATCAGGGTAAGCATTAGTGTAGGCACTGGAGTCTTTTTTCATAACATAAAGTTAACATAAATAAGTAAAAGTCCTTTTTATTTCTCAAAATATAGAACATGCAGTTTTGTTTATATGATGAAGATTTACATGCCCTCTAACCTTTGGCTTATTTCCTGTATCATATAAAGGCTTTCATAGATGTAATGTGCACTTGTGGCTCAGTCAGTGAAAGCTCTGCTGGTAGGCTTATGGAGTCGGGTGACAGACCGCAGAATATGATGTAAACTCTGGCCTCCGCTTTGACACTGGCAGTAGTCGACACACCCACAAAGAAAACCCCAACTTACTGACATAGCAGATGTCTTGTGCAAACACACATAAACATAGGCTCAAAAATGCTCTGCCATTCACAGACCACAGAAAGACCCACTCTAGCGCACACACACTTGAACTGAATGTGACTTTTATAAGCCTGGATGTGATTTTTCCACCACAGAGGAGCTTCTTCCGAATAAAAACAGGAATCAAGCAGAGGCTCAGCAGCTTGTTTCCCATTTGGCATAAAAACAAAAATCCCACCAGGAAAATGTTTTCTGCCCAAAATTTACACAGCAGGGGATACACAACAGGGAACACACATCAGGGGAAAGAACAGTGCTCCGGGTCTTTATCAAGCCAAGGCCATCCTTAGCAGGTTGTAAATAATCTGGAATCAAACAGAAATGTGGTTCCTATC
This sequence comes from Hemichromis elongatus, assembly GCA_015108515.1. Classification (NCBI taxonomy): domain Eukaryota; kingdom Metazoa; phylum Chordata; class Actinopteri; order Cichliformes; family Cichlidae; genus Hemichromis; species Hemichromis elongatus. The sequence goes on along the minus strand of VUQR01025927.1, from coordinate 4,936 downwards.
TGAGCCTCCTGCATGTGGAGATGACATGGAGCACGTTTGGCATGAGATTAAGAGAAAGCCATTTTCCTCACATGGAAATGTGGCCGTACTTCATTGAGATGGGGTCCAGCACTGGAAGCAGCAATTCCTTAACCAGAGAAGACCTGCTTGGTTTCAGCACATTGAAATAATAACTTTATAAGATGTAAAAAAACACACAATTAAAAACATAAATGATTCATACCTACATTAGCTTCAGAAAGAAAGAAAAAACATCCTTTTGACTGTCTCAAATTAAAAATCACAGTGAAACCTGGTGTTGAATTGTATACAGACAAGGCAGGTGATGGCAGTCAAGCAGCATTTAGTTGTTTTCTCAAACTAAACCAAAAGAGAACCGCTTATGTTTGCTTGGTAATAGCAGTCTTTATGTGGAAAAGAAAGTCTTTGCAGGAATGAGGACCAAGAAAAAGCCTCTAAAAAGCACTTAGAAGCATGGTTTGAAAGAGGAGTGAAAGAAGCCATCTATGTCCACTGTGAACGGCCATCTTTCAACAGAGGCGGTGGTTTACGACACCATCTATAATCCAGTTCTGAGATCCCTTCCCAGACGCCTTAACGCCCACTCACATCCTGGGCCATCTGTCCTCTGGAATTCACATGATAGGGTGAGACCCACACCCGTTTTCACACCTCGTGTGATTAGGCAGAGGATCAGTAGGGGGCCCATTGTCCCTCTACGAGGGACACTCCCACAAGGCTTAAACATGGGACTCTCCACCATTTGAACTGAAGAAGCTTCTCGGATGAGAGGTGAAACGTCTTCAAGCAACCTAAAGAAGTCCAGACGCCTTTTCCTTACAGCTCCTTAGACTACGATGACCTGGATGACTGAGAACCTTCACAGACACTTAGAAGCACAGTTTAAGGTTTCAAAGGTTGATCTGAAAGAACCACAAGACTTCTGACAAGAAAAGAGACAAAAGCGGAAATGTCTGCATTATGGCCATAATGAATGCCGTGTTTGGTGAAAAGCAAGCAGAGCATATCAGCACAGACACCTCATACCAACTATCAAGCACAGTGGA
>VUQR01025923.1:12379-25125 GCA_015108515.1 Hemichromis elongatus | reverse complement strand
TAAAATATGGAAATTTAGTTCATATAGTAAAAGTGTTCGACATTTTAATAGCGACATGCAGAGGGACAGCAATACGGTCTCACTGCATAGCATGCCAGCACTGTTAGCATAGTCATCGCGTGCCTCACTGCTCGTCTTTTCTTATGCTGGGCAGACACTGTGCGATTTTTGGCCCATTTTGAGCCGATTTTTGAGTCTTGCGACCGTTTTGGTGATTGGCCCGATTTTGGCCTTCATCGTGCGTCGTGCATCATGTAGTGTACGTGGGGTAACGAGAAGCGACTGACACCTCACAACCAGCTCCCGATCATCAATCAGTTTGAAATCCTCACGACCGTCGTGAGGGTGTCAATGCAGCTTCACACACTGCGCACACGCAAACACATAAACGTCGGCGAAAAAGACGGAGTAGCAAGGCAGCGCAGCGTATTGTCTGTGCGCACAGTGTGAGCACTCAGGTCGCATCAGAGCATCGGGCCGTATAGTGTGAGACCCTGCATTGTGACCTAAGAACTTCTAACCCCTGCGAGTCAATCGTACAGTTTGAGCAGGAGCTGAATCGTACGACTGAAAAAATTGCACAGTGTCTGCCCAGCTTTAGTATTTGAACGGTAAATGTGAAATTCAGCAATTTTGAAAAAAAATCTAAAAATGGTGACGTTAAATGGAAAAGAACTTTACAAATACAAATCACTGAATAAATATAACCATTTAATTTATTTTTCAATTTTATATTTCCATGATGACAGGTGAGGCCGTGCCTCACCTGCCTCCCCTGACTGCACATCACTGCCAGGCCCTTATTTCATCAAGACATCGGAGCATAGGGAAAACACTGAGAAAACATTTATCTTTTTAAGAGGGAAATAAATCTGGGAATCATCGGCATAACAGTGGAAAGAAATCTCATGTTGCCTAAAAATAGAGCCAAGAGGTAGAAGATATAGGGAGAAAAGAAGGGGGCCCAAAACTGAACCCTGTGGTACCCCACATTGAAGAGAAGCATCAGAGGATACAAACTCCCCAAATTTTAAAGAGAATGTTCGGTCTATCAAATAGGATCTAAACCACTGCAGTGCGGTACTCCTAACACCCACCAACTGCTCTAAACGGGAAATTAAAATTTTATGATCCACTGTATCACATCACCTGAGTCAGTTGCTAAAAACACATAATTAAAAACTCTTAAAAGGGCAGATTCAGTATTCAGTGGTTTAAAGCTTTAAAACCAGATTAAAAAACTTCTAAAATACCGTGTTCCTCTAAAAAGGACATTAATTGCTTATAAACTACCATTTACAATGGATTGTACAAATGGTGCTATAGTGAGGAAAACCTCTTTGAGGAGGAGGGAGAGCATCATAAGGAGAACCTGATGGCTTCAGGTGAGAAACCAACTCCTGCAGGCATAGCAAAGAAACTGGCTCAAACCTGTCAAAGACAGCAGAGCAAAGGACAGGGATAGAAGGGTTGAGAATGGAATGGGAAATCTGCGCTTTTATTTGCACTTTATCAATAAAGAATTTTTTTCACAAATTTCCCGAGAGGACTCGATACCAACAGTCTGTGGCGCATGAAGGACCATGTCAATAGTCTTAAATAAGGTGTGAGGCTTAGAGGAATTTGCCTGAATAATAGCAAAATAGCAAAATGTTTCCTCTTAGCATCTTTTACAGTTTTCTGATAAGAATTGCAGTGATTCTGTAATATTTGGTATGACACCTGAAGTTTATCCTTCTTCCATTTACGTTCAGCTCTCCTACACTTTCTTCTGGCAGCACGGGTGGTTTCATTCAGCCAGGGTTCAGATTTGGCTTTAGCATGTCTAAGCTTAAAGCGGGCCACCAAATCTAAAATGGTTTGGCAGACTGAGTAAAACCATGAGCTAAGCTCTTCTGAACCATTATATATGGCATCAGGAAGGTTGCAGTCCTGATTAAAAACAACAGAGAAGTGACCAGCAGTGGACGGGTTAAAAATACGACAGTACTGAGCAACAGCAGAAGGATTAAAATTAGGATAAGGAAGGGAAACCTCAAACAAGACAGGCTTATGATCCGACCATACAACATCACAAACCTCCAAGTTAGGGATAGGTAAACCATAAGTTAAAACTAGATCCAACGAGTGCCCACATTTTTGTGTAGGAACAGACACAGGTTGCACAAGATCAAAAGAATCAATATGATTTAAAAAGTCCTTTGCCATTGGCTTGTCAGGGCAGCACACATGAATATTGAAGTCCCCAACAATAAGGACATGATTGTATTTCAGCATAATTTAGGCCAACAGATCAGAAAAGTCATTTAAGAGTTTAAAAAGCAGCAGTCATCAGGTAAACGTTCTGTCAGTTCTGCCATTGGACTGTAGAGCAGTGGAGATGTATTCTCTGGAGTGACGAATCATGTTTCTACATTTCACAATCCAAAGAATTAGTCTGGGTTTGTGACGGTTGCCATGAGAACAGTACTTGCCTGATTGCAATGTTCCAAGTATAAAGTTTGGTGTATGGTGTGGGATTGTTTTTTACGAGTTGGCTTAGTTCCTGTGAAAGGAGTTCAGCATGCTTCAGCATATCAACATATTTTGGATAATTTCATGCTCTCAACATTGTGTGAACAGTTTTTATGATCCTTTCCTGTTACCATATTACTGTCCAACAGTGCACAAAGCAAGAACCATAAAGACATGGATGAACATGATTGACTTGACTGACCTGCACAGAGTCTTGACCTCAACCCAATAGAACACCTTTTAAATGGATCAGAGTGGAGACAGTAGCCAGGCCTTATCTCCCAAGATCAGAGTCTGACCTCAGTAATGTACTCCTGGAAGAATGGTCAAAAATTACCATCAACATACTCCTTAACCTTGTGGAAAAGCCTTACCAGAGAAGTTGAAGCTGGGATAGCTGCAACAGGCGTCCTGACATCACATGAAACCCTTAGGACTAAGAATGAGATAGTGTACATGTGGAGGCAGAAGAGCCAACACTTTTGGCAATATCAAACAATTAGATAAAGGATGTGTGTTTTTTTTTGTTTTTTTTTTAACAACAACCAGTAATTTATGTAAGGCTCAAATGAAAGGATGATAGACAGGATATGATGATAGAAAATGATGAGTTAAAGTGAGAAATGAAAGGCCTCAACTTGAAAAACAGCCCCTACAAATTTTCCATAGCATGTCAGGCCATGAAATGGATGAGACAGTGCTGATAATATTAGACGAACACTTTGGATCATCTGTCATCTGTATTAAAGTTTCAGGTAAAGAGGTAATTTAGTGGAAAAATGAAGACTGGCGATGCTGAGTGAAAGCCAAAGGGATTGTTAAAGGTATTACAGTTCATCAGGAAGATCAAAATAATGTTTAAAACACATTTACTGGCATAATTGTCAGAATGTGTCACTCAGAAAAGTGCATTACATTTGGTGCATTGTTTAAATATTGTTGTCACTTGCTATTTGCATTCATTTTTGCTTGCTGCCCAGGTTTAGCAGTGAGCAGAGGGATTACAATTTTAGATTTTCCACTCATTTTCATTCTGCTTTCAATTGCTATTTTCACTTCAGTCTAGTTTCAGTCTGTTTCTAGAGATAGTTTGCTTTTGTCCACACTTTTTTTTTTTATGTTATGCGATATATTAATCTTGCCTTGATTAATCTAGAATCAGCACTAAATGCAAGCAGAGTCAGCAATACATATAAATGACAACAAGGTGCCCTGAAGATCAATAGCTGGCCGGCAGAAGAAACTCCTAACATCTAACCATTGCTACTCACAGTCCTCAACTTCATCAATCCCAACAGTCCTACAACGACTCCAAACTAACAGCAATCAGGATGAGGAATAAACAGTCAACAGCAAGCAGCAAACAGGCTGAATGGTGGTGGGTCACCAGGTTCAAATGGAATTCAAGTAGAACCCCTCAAGCATAAAAGAGAGTCAGTCTGCTGAATCTTATTTAACATCTGCTCAAATGTGTGGGACTCTGAACAACGGCCAAATCTGTAGACTGAATTGACTATAACCTGTGAAAAAGTAAACAACCTTATGTAAGAACTACAAAGCAAAAAGGTTCATAAGTCAATCAATTAAAACTCTACTAGAGGTCACAAGCCCGTGACTGCAACTGCATGCTCCTGGTGATTCCAAAATGTAGCCGAAGTAACACTGAACAAACTCTCACCTTGGCAGAGAAACACAAAGGGAAGGCAAAAGGACTTCACTGATTACAAGTAGGCACATGATCACACACAGCTCCAAGTGCTTTTCAAGGTCTTGGACCAATCTCATAGACATCCTCCATAACAAAGCTGTTAGTGTCATGAAAACAGTAGAGCGGTCTAGCAATGCTGTATCCTATCAGACTTATTTAACAGGAGTGCTCTCAGAGGGCACCTGTTCAGCAACTTTCACTTTGCTGATTACATTGCCTGTTCCTGGGACATCAACTGAAGTGCAAACCTCCTGAAGTCCGTTTGCTTTGTTGGTACTGGATATGAAAAAAGCAAGTCAACAGCAAAACGAATGTTCACCAGCAAAGAACATGAGCTCTTAAATATCAAGCTGAATGGGGATGTCCTTGAGCAAATGACTTACTTTATATTTTTGACATCATGTTTAATAGAAAACAACTTCAATAAGAGTGGCATAAAAAGTAGAATTACTAAACCATGTAAAGAGTGTGTAAAGTGAAAGCCCAAATACAGGATGCAAAGGCCGAGATCAAAAATAAAACATGAGGTGTTTATGGCTGATAAAGGTCTAAGTTAAAATCCAAGACAAAGTCCAAGAAACAAAGTAACTCTATCCAGGCAGCACAGAGAAACACACATGGGAAGCAGGAGAGCACAACACAACAAGGTTTAACTAAAAGTCTGGGGTGTATATACAGTATGTAGGTGAGTGGAAACGGCAGGGAAACAAGAAACGTGAAAATAATCAACACATAACAAGTCAAGAAAGAAAACTAGAATTAGGACCCCAAAGTCAAGAGGCAGCCAAAATACAACAATCATTATGCAAAGAGACAAGACCTGAACACACATAATCTTGATACAGAAAGATACAAGAGGAAAGGCTAGAAAAATGAGAAGCAACTACACAATAGTTCAACTACACAAAATAATCCCAAGCACAATACTAATAAATATTACAACTATATAGCAACTGAAACAAAGAACTAAAGGCTAGGGCTGAGGAACACAATCACAATCAAATATAATTGACATAAAAACCAAGAACCAAATAGCATTTCAAATAAAAGTCCACATAAATTCTGGGGCTATGACCCAGGATTATAATAGATAAGTAACATATGATAGTAGGTGTATGGATATTTCTGTCCAGCACTACTGCTACTACCTATTAACAAATATCTTTAAAAACTAATGGGGAAAACCAATTCCAGACCCAAAATTTTCAAGGATTTCCATCTGTTCAGAGTGTGTTAGACATTCTGTGGTGCAGTTTGTAGTTGTACATTATCTTCATGGGTTTAAGGTCAAATCACAAATCCAGACACACCTCGATCCTGCGTTTAACTGATGCAGAGGGCTCCAACCACACTGTTACATACGTTTTGGTTATGTCCAAAGCTATATATCATTTGCAAATGCATTTTTGAGACTTTCTCTAAAATATATAAGAAAACGGTTCATTCATCTCCACTGACTTCACTTTTCAGGAGTTGTCTCATTACATATTGAGTGAGCATGATTCTTGTGATTTCCTTGTTTTCGTTTCTCTGTCACCCAGAAGGCTCATACTTTCTAGATAGAAGGATTCTCCTCCCACCGCATTTTGCCACTGGAAGAAAGGTGATGTTCCATGTTCATCTAGAAAAAATTATACATCATTAGAGGATCTGTTGGGAAATTGTATGTTACCTGGCAACCATTCACATCCTTTGTCGAAAGCTTGGCAGCTGTTGTTATTAACACATAACTGTAATGTTATTAGAGTACTAAATGCATGTGGGGAAAAAAATTACCATTTATTTTATGTATAATTGAGTAAATATGTTAATGATGTCTGACTATGTTTGTGTCTTTGATCTGCTATTCTAACCCTATTCTAGGGTTAGAGTGGGAGACGTTTGATAAATGGGTTCAAACTAGTTTATGAAGGTTGGGGTTATGTTTTTCTGGCATGAAATACAATAAAAAAATGACCTTGATAAAAAAAAATGTCAATGTCTGTAACTTCTCTTGTATATTAAGATTGCCTTGATCGAGCCACATATGCATCTTTTTATGATCTGCTGTTTTTGGTATTTCTATGGATATCACCCTTTATCTTTTACAGCTTCTTTTTAAAGAATGCAGCGACTTAGCCAGAAACATTAGGAATGATCATAGAGAAAATGAATACTTATAGAAATTTATGGCAGTTTCTGGAGTAGTTCGATGTTTTATTCTGGATGAAGCAGGCTGATAAAGCAACACCACCACACGAAGAGCAGCCATGCTGGGGAGCAGAGTGAGGGCAGAAATACTGCAGACTCTTTCTATAAAGTACACTGCTGAGGTGAGTCTAGGTAAAATCCATTATTCTTTATTGATTCTCCAAGTATCTCTACACGGAGGAGGAGATGGAGATAAAAGAGGAGCAGATGAGTAACAGAGGGAGTTTTAAGCTTTGTTACAAGTGAGATGTGGGTTATAAAAAAAAAAAGGTGTAGGGGACTAGGATTTAATGTTCTTAATATTTTGTAGATTCAGTTTAGTCAGCAGTTTCATTTACTCCCAGAGCTGTCAGAGGTTTCTAAAATATGGAGCAACTTATTTTAATACCCACAGAGACCTCTTGAGGTTTTGGACAACAATAGCTTACACAATGTTTGGTACTCTTGCAAGAAAAACAGAGAAAAAAGAAAGAAAGTTTGAGCTGCCCTTTCCCAGCATTTTTCATCCAAAAATATCTATTAATAAATTGAGACGGGTTGTTCACACGGTTGCTCCAAGGAGACCCGAGGCAATGCAGAGTCAGCATGTGAAGTTTCTCCCTGTGTGTCACAGGGATTTGAATCCAGCAGCAAATGTCAGGTTTCCCAGAGATTTCCATTCATTTTCAAATGTCTCAAATAAAGTTGACACTTTATTACATAAAATTAAATAAAACCGAATTAAACCAATATATGTTATCAGAACTGTCTCCTTAAGTTAAATAGTAGATACTCCAATTTTATTTGTAGCCCTTTCGAAAGCTTCCACCTGATTAAAAGAAGAGGAATCTATATTGGCTGCATGTTGTTGACTCCTGGCCAGCTTTGGTGTCCAAAACCAATACCCATCAGCCCCTTCTCCCTCCCTATTGGCTCACAGGAGATCAATAGTGAGAAGGCAGCAAGGCCGAAGGCACGGATTGTAGATTAACCTAAACCATTACAAGTGACAGGAGGAAAAGTGAGCATGTGCTGGATGTACAATGGCTGCTTATATTTAGCGGAGATAATATTTTCTGAAGGTCTTTCTTAATAAGTCCCTGAAAACAGCATTGTGTGGCACCGTAAATCTTTGCTGGGAACAGATAAGGATTTTCTTTAAAAATGTATAACGAAAGCAATTCCAAGAGTCCATTAAAAGGTGTATTAATTCTGCATGTCACAGAAGAGAAAGAAGAGCTGCTTCAGATATTGACTCACTTTCCTCTGTGATTTTTTTTTTTTCATTGTGCGGTGAATATATAACAGGAACATAGACAGACCAAAGCACACCAAGGGTGTGGTGGTCGAGGCATGGCCTGCTGTGAACAACAGCTGAAGGTGATGAAACAGCCCTGAAACAGCTTTATAGGAGATGAAATAAACACATAACTCACTTAGATGTGACAAAAGGCTTCTCACTCTTGTCTCTGACACCTCATGAAATATCTAAGCATTCATAAAAACATTTAAAGAAAATCATTGTAGACTAACTTTAAAATTTCTTCTATATATTAAAAGGAAAGCATGTAAAACTGCCCAACTTGACAGGAGACAAAAACATATTTATAGCCTGGTTCATAAGTAGTTATTTTGTCTATAGGCAATATTATTTATTTGTGAAGGGTTAATTTATGAAATACACCTGTAAACTTTACTAAGCTTTGAATTTACTGGCAGTTGTCTTCCCAAGCAAAGCTGATTGATAGGCCTTACCTCAGCCAATAGTGCTCTTAGTGCCTTTGGTAGCATTTTTAATCCAAGTGTCTGACATATAACATGGCTTTTCATATGGTTATTTGTAAAAGCAAAACTAAATATGGTCACTGCCGAGTCAAAAAACAATGGAAATGCCAAGAAGTTCAAACTGATTTCTGCAAATCCCTTAAGTAATGGACAAAAAGCTATATCTATCTTTTATACACAGTCTGTAAGTTGCAGTGCAACATCAGTGCAGTGCTTTACCCTCTTTTGTTTTTTCACGATTAAGTACCCATAAATGTTTTATTTATTTTTTTGACTCCAGAATACGTTAGTATATGAAGACTTTGACTCAGTGACTACAAGATGGCCAGGTCCTATATCCTTAATACTTTTTTTGACAGAGGGGAACTTGGTGCATTTTTTTGCATGTTTGTGTGTGTATTTTTATGTCCATTTAAACCCTTGAATCCACCAGTTTAATTCTATATTAAAGCTGCTTTTCTGTGTCATTACCTCCGAATATAGACTATCGTTTAGAAAAGAAACAGGATTTGCCTCAAGCTGCTTATTTGACACATCACCCCAGAAAGCTATGAATATACACAGCTTCTAGTTAGTACAGCAAAAGACCAGAAGCTGAAGAAGTGGGCTTTACATAAAAGGAAGGTTGCTAGTTTGCACCCTCAAAGTAATGGGAGAAAGTTGAAATGGTGATTTAAATGAATAAAAATTTGTCACCTTCTTAGAAAGCAACATTTTTAAAATACTTTTTTGCTTTGCTGTGAGTAAAGACTGCAACCCTAAATTCAGTGAATGACTGCTAACTTTGTATGTAAAATGTTTACACTTGGGGGCTGCTTAAGGCACAATACACAAGGAAACCTTATAAGAAAGGCAAAATAATAACCTTAAGATAAATACAGTAAAAAATATAACAAAAAAGGCAAGTGTTCCCTCATTTTGGGCTGTATTAGACACATATCTGCCTCGCTGTGAGATAGGTTTTTAGGCCTGCCCTTTAAAACTTTCACTAACAAAAATGGCCTGGAACAAAAGGAAAGGACAGTGTTGACCGACATCAACCAATCCCTCTCCTTATCCTTCCTTAAAGACCTCATAGTATTATAACAACCCACTTTGTTCTCAGACTGCTGGTTTACTTGTGAATCCTATGGTATTTAAAATTGATATATGCAGTGCAGCCTATGATGTGCTATCATTGTGCAGTCTACTTATGTAAAGCTTGATGCTGTGCCATACTTTATTAAATCCAAGATGCACAGTTTAGCTTGGAATAAGTGAAATCCCAGATCCTGTAGGCATTTCTACTCCTCCAAAGGTTTTGTGTTCCTCATAAAACTTTCCAGATCATTGTGTTTCCTCATTAGTTTAACTGTTACCCAGCTAACCACCGGCTTCACACCAGGTGGATTGTGCACTTTATTGAGTTATTAAGTGTAACTTTATTACTGACCTCCATGCTTCCTATTTCCAAAGCATCTGCACATTTTTACAGGCTTTCAACCACAGTTCAGTGTAAGCTACCGCTGTTTTATTAAAACCTGCTTATTTGTTACTGTCTTCCTTGTTTTCCAGATAGTTTGTCTGATTCTGTCTGTCCCAGAGTTCCAGACTGTCGCCTTGCTTATTGATCACAGTGCCTTTATATTCAGCCTGCTCTCACTGACTTTTTGCATTTTGTTCCTCTTTCCTATTGAGTAGTTGCAACAAGGTACCGGCTAATAATATCATTTCATGATGTTTTATCTTGGTGTTTTTCTGTGGCCTGTGGGCTGAATGTGCCATACTGCTGAAAAGAAACTTAGACAAGACACAAGACTTCATAGAAAGAACTGAGCCTGAGAGTCTCAGTGATAGGGCAGTGTGTCTAATAACCAGACCACCCTCTGTTACTGTCAACCCACCCCCCGGTCCCTGCAGCAATAAATGCACCACTTGTGCTTCATGTTGAAGATTAATGGCGTCAATCATACCCCCTCATCAGGCCACACACACACATACACATTGCAGACACTGTAATCACTGGCACTGGCATTTTTTATTTTTTATTTTTTGCAGATCAATGCTCATTTTTTCTTTTCCTTTGGGTTTTTTCTGTGAGTGAAATGAACTGGCACTGCTTTGAGCCACAAGAGTAATTATTTATTGTCAGGCTCTGCTACTTCCATCTTAGAACTTACAAACTGTCTTTTCCTCTGTAGAAGAACGTGTGAAATAGTGGGAAGTTTCTTTAAGTTATGATAGTTTCATTGACGTAATCCAGAATCACACAGATCTGAGCCGTGGGCCGGGACCTGAGCCGCATACCCCAAAGACACAGAATGAGGTTAGACTAGTCCTGATTAGTCTAAGCTTTTACCTGACACCACCCATCAGTAACACTTGAGAATAAAATGAATATCATGTATTGAAGACATCAATTATATACTGATTATATTAGTGCTGATAGTAGTAATATTAGTAAGCCTTTGATCTACATAATGTTCACCAATGGTTTTAAAACCTTATTAACTTAGTAACCTTAGTAAACATTATCGAGTTTAATACCTTTGATTGTTAACAATAAATAAACAAAAACTTGGATTTTTATTAACGCTATTAATCTGAGTTTATTACATATAGTTATTAAAAGGGGGAAAATACATTCATAGGGAAATTAGGCAATATTCTGGATTTTTGAATGAGAATAAGTTAATCTAGCTTCAAGTTAATTTTCAAATCAGCAGCGGATTTGTTAATGCTGTTGTGGGCTGCCACCAAGTGGTGCTGATAATGAAGTGCGAGTGGCACAAGCGTGCTAAAATGAGCCATGACTAATGCTTGGATGATTTCAAAAGTGCTCAACAAGCTTCATGACCTTTGCTCTTAACAGTCATCATTATGTGGTGCTGACATGTTGACTGTCAGATCAGATATGGAACATTTGTCGTATATGAAAGCAGGCGTTATCTGTTCCTATACATGTACAGAGAATATAAGCAGAGTGTTTTGCATTTTTTTTATATTATTATTAATGCTATAAGATTGGTTTAAATATAGAAACCATTATAAAACAGCTCTTTAACAATATAAAGCGTGATTTTTTTTAATCAGCTGTCCTTTACATGCAACACTGATATGCTGCACGCAGGCCTATCAGCTTTATTTAAAACACACACAGATGTTTCTAGTCCATAAAAGTATAAAACACACCCACCACTTCTAGAAGTCATGAAGCTATTGCTGGTGTTACTGTCATGCCTCAGATAACAATGTGCGGCTGTCAGCAACCAGACAACCCAGTCAAACAAAGAAGCGGCGCATGAATGCATGAAATGTCTAGGATGACAGTGTTAGGGGTCTGTGCTAGCCAGCTCAAGTTTTGCTTCCCGAAGCTTTGATTTTTAGAGGACGACATCATGGCTAAATATGCTTTGTCCAAGCTGGAAAGCCTCTTTGTTTTACTTCTACCATTAAACCGCTTTAAATGTTCCTTGTCATAATAAACCCTGTTAAACTTTAAAAATTGTCAATTTTGTTTACTTTAAATTATTAAATGCAACTATATGTCACAACTTTATCTCTTTTGCAAGCAAAATTACTTCCATTTTGAAAAAACTATTTTAAAAAAGGAGCCTTTTTTTAAACACTATCTTCTGCTTTCACACAAGCTCTATTTAAAACACCGAAACAGATACACAGATTGCAAGTACCACCTGTTGTTCCCCCTCCCGTCACTTTTCATCTTTCTTTTTTGATCCATCAATAGCTAAGCTGCTTGCCGTCCTTTGACGTGCCACACATAATCCATCTGGTGCCAATAAAATGAAACATGATAAAGTCAAGTACAGACATGGAACATCACAGATGGAAACAATATCTGTTCATTTGAATCCTCTTTAATTGTCTTAAGGTGACATAACAAAACAAAATATTCTTTGGTAACAAAAAAAAAGGGGGGGGTTCTACACTTTTATTTTACACTTTAAGTGCCTTGAGTCGTTACACTGTGTGGCTATCAGGCAAAATGCAGCACAGGTGGGATTTCTACTCGCTTTTACCTCAGACTAAACTCCAGCAGCTTTCGGGTCAATTTGTCTTCCGTTAGGCATTCCACTTTTCTGTCTAGACAGCTTAACTTTTCCTGCTTTTAGAGGTGATCTCACTGTCCTCCGCCGCCTGTGTCGAACATCTTCTTACGGCCCTCCATACCTGACATGGCCTCCACATTCTTACGCCAGTCGCCTACTTCACTAGTAAGCACCTGAGAATGAAGAGAACCAGGAAAAAATAAATAAAAATCAGAAAAGAAATGTTTTGAAACTGAGAAACACACGAGATTAGGAGCTAAGGTGTGGGAGTGGTGATTCTGGTACCTTGTCCTGTTTCACATCCTCTTTCTTCACAGACTTGAGGTTGGCTCTGAGGTCCATTGAACCTTTGTGTTTGGAGCCCAGGAGGGCTCTCATCATCTCGTCTGCTGACACCCTCACTTTTCGCAGGGCAGGCTTTTTGAACTTGCCCCCGAGATCCTGTACCTTCAGCTTCAGCTCATGAATCTAAAGCATTATGACGCAAAATGTATGAAAAAACACAAACATGGGGGGGGGGG
>VUQR01025916.1:23721-37390 GCA_015108515.1 Hemichromis elongatus | reverse complement strand
GCATGTTCTAAAGCCACACTGAGGTAGTGAGATGACAGTGTCTAAAGCATGACAGAGTCAGTAAGCCATGGTCTGTCATTTAATGTGCCTTCATGCTGTTGAAGCTTTTGCCATGTTAAAAGTAATGCACAATTGTTACTCGTGACTTTTACAGGAAAGTGAGCAGGGAGCTCATTCAGATAAAAGGGACAAATTGTTCAGAAGATATCAGGCTAATAGAAGAGGAGCGCATGTTTGAAAGGGAATTCTGTGTCTTCTTTCCAGATCGACATCGAAGTGAATGGAGAGCCCGTAGAGCTGCATATGAAGCTTGGTGACAATGGAGAGGCCTTTTTTGTCCAGGAAGCCGAGCAACAGAATGTAAGCCAAAAGCATTTTTTTTGACACAAGGTTTCATAGAGACATTTTTCCAGAAATATAATTTGCTACTTTTACTTTCACTACTTTTACTGCAGCCTTGTTTTGAGTTTTAATGTAGCAGCGTCATGAAATAATTTAATGTTTAAAACAGACATGTTTTCAAAACATCTTTCGCTTTGCTTTTGTCGAACACAACAGCAGTCTTGCCTTTGCTTAACAGCATTCTTGAGGTAGAAATGTAGAGCAGTGTTTGTAGGAAGAAGTGATTACTCCACCATATTGCATAGCTTCTTTAGTTAACCTTTACTCAGGCTGCTATTGTGACATCTCAGCAGTGACTTCTACCTTATTCTACAGGATCAGAATCAATATTGTGTTTCAAACTACGATTAGTCCTCATTTAAAAATATCTTAATCCTCATGTCTTGCTTTCTTACTTCAGCAGATGGTTCCTGCCCATTTGGCCACCTCCCCAATCCCCACCGAGAGTCACCTGTTCTGGATCTCAGAGGTGGAGCACAGGGGACCAAAAGACCTGGAAGATGACCCTGCTGACCCAGAGGACCCTCCTGAACCTCCTGCTCCAAGCACTGTGGCCACAAAAAAGAAGAAAAAACGGAGAAAGAAGCACAAAGGAGATCCCCGTAGAGAGGAACTGACCCCACCGTCAGTCACTACTGGTAATGCTGTTGCTGCTAACGCACCCGCTGCTACCACTGCTGCTATGTCTAGTACTGGGCAAAATGAGGAGATCTTTGAAATGGATCTCAGCTCTGACGAGGAGGCTACAGTTCATGTATCGAGGTAGGTTTAGTCAACACTTATAACCAGATCTGTGTAAAGAGATCAGTTAATTATTATGCTTCTTCTGCTCTCTGAATTTAGGTCACCTTCAGTGACTACAGTGCGTGACATTGACCCTAAATTACCCGCAGCCAGACACAGCCTCGATGGTTATTCAGTGTCTGATGGGGAATGGCCAGCTGGCGAAGGGTATGTAGTGACATGAACCTAAAGCTGTTAGCAAAGATAGCACAGATGTGTAAGTTGCACCTGTTTTACTAATTCTTGGCATTTCTCTTTACATCCCTGCAGCCATGGCTTGTCTCAGGCCTTTTCCCCAAAGAGTGACTCAGAACTAGTGATGAGGCCTTCAGAGAGTTTGCTCAGAGCTGAGTCTCACATGCAGTGGACATGGGGAGAGCTTCCAGAAACCACAAGGGTAAGCGCTTCTTCCCAGTGGAGTTCAAAGCATTGCCAGTTAACTCATCATAATAACATTACTTCCAATTTTTTTTAGGTCACCAAGAAGGAGAAATCAGAACCACTGAAAACAGTGACCATCACCCCATCAGAGAGCACTCATTTCCGTGTCATCCTCAGCTCAGAGGCCATGGAGAACGAGACAGAGGTTGAAAAAGAAGATGTTGGCCTCTCTTCAGTGTGTAACATTGTCAAGCCCAAGCCACGCACCCCTGTCACAACTGTAGCACCTGTGAGTCCAATATCATCTGTTAGCACCATATCTTCTGTTAGCCCCGAAACCCCTACAGAATCCCTTGATATCCTGCAATCAAGCATAGCAACCTCCACCACTTCCAGTAACCAGCAGACAGATTCACCCTCAAAGAAGAAAGGTATGTTGGGTGGCTGCTGATTGGTGCTTGTCTTGGTTATCAGTTTATAATTGTAATGTAATGTAAGGTAATTTGTAAGTATATTGTATTTAGGCGTTCCGAAGAGGAGTCAGCATCAGGGTCCTGAGGATATCTACTTAGATGACTTGAATGTACTTGAACCTGATGTTGCTGCACGATATTTTCCTAAGAGGTATGATGTTTAAAGAGCTGCCTAATTATTCGATCTTTGTAACAATAAAATAAATCCAAAGTGCTCTGTTTTAAAACTGGCAGAGCTTCCAAAGCGATTTCTCCTCTGAAACATCACTGACAACCTAAAAGACCAGTATCATGACATACTGTATTGTAACCTTTTTCTTCTTTTTCTCTTTCTTTTTCTTCAGTGAGACTGAGGCAGCTGCTAAGCACTGGATTGACTCAGAGATGCACTCTGGTTCACAGTCCCCACAGTCGGTGGGTAGTGCTGCAGCTGACAGCGGGACAGAGTGTCTCTCTGACTCAACTAGTGACCTCCCTGATGTTACCCTTTCTCTGTGTGGAGGCCTGACAGAAAATGCTGAAATATCCAAAGGTACGTGACCATGACGCTCACAAAAAAGTATGTCATAAAGGGATCATTTTTGCCTTAAGCCGTAGACATTCAGCCAACTTTGTTGCACTTTCTGGATTAGCCACATAAATCGTCCAGCTACTTTTAGAGGAAGCTGTTCTTAAATACGTGTTTGTTCAGATGTGTAAAGGTTGTACCCAGAAGTACTTTCCCTCTTATCAAATTAACATGTACTTTAACTCTTCAGGAAATGTGTCTTCATCTCTGAATATGATGTCATAACCTTGTTAAACAGCAGAAAAAGCGTTAGTCATCCTAGTCGAAATACTTCTATATTATGCTGTTTTTATGGACATTTTTTTTAAGATATGTGAGTCCTGCCATTTCCCTCATTTATTTTAAAGATAACCAACATAATTCTTTAAGAGGAAAGAAGAACAAGAAAGCAAGAACATGCTCATTTCCTCTAGATAACATTATAACAGGATCCCCATATTTGGTTAAACGTTGTAGTTAATTTGTCCTGCATTTATTGCGTTACGAATGATGATCACAGACGACCTCCACAGTCATTACAAACTGTTAGAGATCTCTAGGGTATATTAATCTTTTGGCATTAAGGCTTTAGAAGCCCTGTGGTTAGCAGAAGAAAAAGTTTCCTGACCTTTATGTCTACAAAGATGTTATATCTCACCGCTACTGACCTTTTCATCAGCTGTCTTTAATTAGTCTTTCTCTCCCCTGTTCATTTCCAGAAAGGTTTATGGAGCATATCATTACCTATCACGAATTTGCTGAAAATCCAGCAATTATAGACAACCCCAACTTAGTAGTAAGGATAGGAAATAGGTATGTAACTATTTTTACTACACATTTACTTCACAATGCACTAGAGGAACATTTAAAACGTGTGGTCAGGATTGCACATTAGTAGTTTTCTTTGTCTTCAGATATTATAACTGGACTCTAGCTGCACCTTTGATTCTAAGCCTTCAAGCATTTCAGAAGAATTTACCAAAGGTAACGTGTTTAATTTTTTACTCTTTGTCCTGTTCATTCATTCATTGTCAGCTGGCAGCTGTCTCATCATTAACCGTCTTTGTTTTCCTCTGTATGGCAGGCTACAGAGGAGGCCTGGGTGAAGGAGAAAATGCCAAAGAAGTCAGGCCGCTGGTGGTTCTGGCGAAAGAGGGCGGATAGCACAATCAAGCAGGTGTGCATGTTATTAGTACACATAACTAAAACAAAATTTGAGGTGGTATCTGCAGCTAGTTTCCATTTCCTTTTCATGGGCAGTGTTCTGTTTTTATATAGATATTTTTTTTAAACTTGGCTAATTGGGGATTTTATTTTTCTGCTTACTTCATCCAGTCGGAGACTAAGCTCGAAACCAAGGAAGAACCACATTCGGGAGAGGAAGGACCCTCCATATCTCAGGAGAAGCTGGACTTAACGTATGTGGTACCAGAAAGTCCAAAACTATATTGTTATGCATAGGGAGGAGCTGGTGAACAAAGGACGATTTTTGGTTTAATAAGGATGAATAATAATGATGTAATTAAGATAACATTAGATGTATTTATTATTTATCACAGATGTTTAGTTTTTATCTTCATTGATGTTGGAAGTGATAGCAGAGCTGTACGGTTTAATGTTTTCAGAAATCTCTCAGTCAGAACATGGTATATCGTGTTTAGGTGGAAACTAGCGAGCTAACTTCCTGCTAACTTCTAACTCCATTAAATTGAATAAATTCTGTTTTCATGGATGCCTGGATGTTAAACTTAATTGTTACACCTGGTAAAGCGGCAACACTGATCATTTTAATAAAGATGAAAGAATTTAGACAGTTTTAACTCTCAGCGATGCCGCAGTGTTCGTTTGACTTTGGGACCTGAAGCGAACAGAGTTTTAGACCCAGATTACTTCGCGAGGCTCCTGACTACGGTAGCCGTAATGCTCCGACAATCCATCAGGCAGCTTCGTAGCTTACCAAAGTCATATTAAAACATTTTTTGACAGATTTTTGAGCGCTGTGTACCGTGTAAAATCGGTTTGAGGTCAGTAAGCACAACCAGAATTCATACATAAGACGCACTGTCGATTCTTGGGAAAATTAAAGGATTTTAAGCGTGCCTTATAGCGGTAGATGTAAGAAGGAGCTTCAGGTGGAATCTTTCTGAAACATATGTTGTTCTACTCGTCTGTGACCACCATAACTGTCGTTGCTGATCTGTAGGCCTAAAGCAAGAGACTCATCCAGTGATGAAGAGGCCAAGGAGGTGAGCGCAGCATCCTGCCAAGAGAGACTGCAGCCAGTGGATGGTCAGCACCATCCTAGCCCACACACATACAGAAAGTCACTACGGCTTTCCTCTGATCAGATTGTAAGTTCCTTTTTTCATCTTTTCCTCTTCACTTTGACGAAGCTTTTCTCGGGATTTGTTCTAAAAGTCATAAAATATTATTTAATTTGAAATATAAGTGTGTCTTGTTTTCAGAAGATAAGCTTATTTTTTGCTGAGTTCTTAATGGGACTTGTGTCTTAAGTGTTTTTATTTGTCAGTTTTGTGCACCCTCTGCTGGCTATCTATGAACTGCAACTAGTGTTTGCTCAGTTTGTAGTCTGTAGGGGGCTCTAAAGACCTGTACATGGTCATTGTACTGTGGCAAGAAAATGGTGCTAGAGAGTAATGTCTGTGCTGTTGAAATATATATATGAAGTTCATATGTATATATTTTTTGTGTTCCCAGGCTAGTCTGAAACTCAAGGAGGGGCCAAATGATGTGACATTTAGCATCACCACTCAATACCAAGGCACATGCCGCTGCGAGGGTACAATCTACCTGTGGAACTGGGACGACAAAGTCATTATCTCTGACATTGATGGCACCATTACCAAGTATGGCCTTCCAGTCACTCAGAAAATCATATTACAGAACACAGTTGTAATAGCAAGTTAGCTGCTATGTTGATTATGGACAGTAATAGACAGGGCAGTAAATCAGTCTGTTATTGTAGCATCCAATTACATTTTCCTTTACATATACAGTAATAAGAAAACATTATTAGGAGGGATTTGCCTTGGGTACTCTCTTAGTTACATCCTTTAACAACAAATAAAAATAATGTGTACAAAAATTAATTTTAACTTTATAGGTAGGAAGCATTCAGTAAAGCGACATTTAGATAGATCTTTTGTTGCAGCCTGTCTCAGTTCTTTTAATAAAATGTGGATCTAATTTTATTATTATATAGTCAAAACACTCGAAGCCATCTGTTGCAAACTCGCCATGGAAACATCCATTTTTGCACTAAAACTAATTAATATACTACCAAAATGGAATCTATAGTCCAGTGTTTCTATAAAGTGCCTGCAAACTTTAAATAAAGCTCCTTATTTGTTTTCCACCAAATAAGGTGGGCAGCAGATTAACGCAGGATTAAGTTGTTGCATTATATTGTTGGATTTATTTTAAAAAGATTTCAGCTCGTTTCACTTACCTGAGTTTTCTGAGTAACTTCACTACCATGGACTCATTCAGGTCCTTCATAAATGGCATATATGAAGCCTGTAATTCTATTTGTGTCAAGATATTTTAATTACTTAAAAGCTTGTTATATCTCTTCTGAAACAAAACTGATGCCTGCTGCCTTCCTGACGCCCACTCTGGAGTTCATTGGTGGTCGACTTTACACAGCTCCAAATTGACTGCAGCTTATTATCTTTGTGACCCTTTAGGCCAACCCCTGACATGCAGCTTTCTTTGGCTAACAGGGTAAAGAGCACAGGGACTATAATGAGGACATTTACATTTCAGTCTGTAAGCACACACAGCCAGCTGAGGGTGAGACCGTGTCTCCCCTATAGGCCAGTAATGCTCGTTAGTGGAGAACAGCCCATAATGTTCTATATTTATGATAAAACGGTGTTATCGTGCATTACGTGACCTCTTTTGAACAGTCAGTACTACCAATCTGCTTTCTCTTTCTCTACTTGATGTGGCTGACAGATTGAGTTATTTCTATCTTGTAGTCAGTGATGTTTTTTTGTGTGTGTTTAAATGTTTTAGGTCAGATGTATTTGGACAGATACTTCCACAGTTGGGGAAGGACTGGACCCACCAGGGGATTGCCAAGCTCTACCACTCTGTAGCCGAGTAAGTGCACAGCAACACTGATTAATTATGGAGGATGCATGAATGGTTGGTCAGTGGTTAGGACTGTCTGGGGTTGATTCCCAATCGGCTCTCTGTGGAGTTGATATTTCCTCCCAGTGTTTGCGTGGGGAGCTCTGAGGTGGATGACTCAGTAAGTTTAACTGTAGTTTAGGCAGAATTATTGCAGAAAGTAAAAACACCATTAAACTGGTCGTTGTTTTTTCTAGTTTTATTTTTATACTTAAATGTGAAAAAATCAAATGTGTTGCATGAATGAAGTCAGCTGTTGTGAGTATTGGTTTTGGTACTAAATAAAATGTTTTCTCTAAGATTTTTTTTAATTGAATTGTTGTGACTTCTCCACATTATGAGCAGAATCAATATAACTGATCCAATTTAAGTGCTAATCTTAGTAGTTGCCATTAAGGCCATGATAATGAACAATTATTAATCAGCACTGTTCTTCCCATTCGCAGAAATGGCTACAAGTTCTTGTACTGTTCAGCACGGGCAATCGGCATGGCGGACATGACCAGAGGTTACTTACAGTGGGTCAATGATGGAGGCACCATCCTACCCCGAGGACCTCTCATGCTCTCTCCCAGCAGCCTCTTCTCTGCTTTCCATAGGTAATATATACTCTCAATGGTTCCGTAGTATCATGAAGCTCATTATATAAGTTAAATCCTCCTTATCCCCAGATCTTAATGATGTTTTCAAATCACCCAATATTTTTCTCCCTTAAATCTTTTTTTTGTCTGCAAAGTTAATTTCACTTTAAATATCCTGTTCTCAGTCTCAGAATCCTCCCCACTCTCCCAAGCCTCGTTATGGTTTTTAAGTCTACAGCAAACTCAAGTTCATGAATTCCTATCTGAAAAGGCATTAACTGTGTTGGTATTAGTGCCGTCACTTCTCTAGTATGCACATGGACAGCATTTATCTCTGTTTTGGGTTATTCTTTTCTCTTTATTTCCCCGTTGCTGTCACACTCTGAATTGCATTTTTAGAGACGGTGGCTGATTTGTGTGAATGATCTTTTTGTTGAAGTGAGGTATGGATGACGAGATCCAGAAGGAGGCTACTATCTTTCTGTTTTTTGATAATGTGGGATCATTTGACACATCGACTGTCTATTTTCATCTCATTTTTCTAAATTTAAATATATTTGACAAAATAAATATTTAAGGTTCAGTTTTAGAGGAGGTTCACAAATTATTGAAATTATTTCCTTACAGGTTGTAAATTTAAAATATACTTCAAAGTCCACTAATAAACAAGACTACATCAAGAATTACAATTGCTGAAAAATCTTAATAATTTAATTATTGAAGAAGAACATCATCAGAATGTCGCCACCCTCAGCTCAGTATCCAGCCCCGACCCGTTAGATCCACCTACTGTCTCCCATACATCTGTCAGCCTCCCGTAGCTAGCTCATGATACAGTAGCCTTCATCTTAAAGTTTGAGTAAGATGTGCTGCTAAGCAACCAGGCGTGCTGCAGTTGTTATTTTATATTAATTGATTTTTTTTCAGTCTTTTAAAAAAGTTTCAAACTAACAGATGTGATTTAAATTTAACAGTTGCATGATTTTAAAATGAACCCTTTTACTATTTCTCCCATCAAACATGTTTCCCAACAACAGTCAATTATGACTGTTTATATATTGTTAATTAAACAACTAAAAACTCTCGTGATACTCGCTTGTAATGCCTTGTAGGTCAGATGTTATCCAAATTTGAATACGGCTAAAGCAAGTATCCTTTTCTCACTTTTGCAGAGCAAGTAAAACTTTTCTGTTGTTAATGGTTCCCTTGAACATGTTGACTTTTTTATTCAGCGTATTAATCACATAGCAGGGTGTTTTTGTGTGACCTTGAAACCTGTTCCGAATGGTTAATGTGTCAGCATAGCAACCTGCAGCATGTTGATTATTGTGTGGTGCAAAAACTTGTAGATATTTGCATTATTTATGTGTCCTGCTTGTTTTAATTTGCTTAAATTAGAAACACCCCTGCCAACTGTGTATCTGTTTAGTCATAATTTTAAACATAAATTTGGATTTATGTCGTATTAACACACAATTTTTAAAGATGACAAAAGTCATTTATAAAAAAAAAATCTTATCTAAAAGCTCTCGGAGAAAGGGGTTTGAGATAAACGAAATATGTTTGATCCAATTATGCCTAACTCAAACTGGACACACGGGATGGATGTGTATGCCCTCTAATAAAACTGTCTGTTTGCTTCAGAGAGGTCATTGAGAAGAAGCCAGAGATCTTCAAGATTGAATGCCTTACAGACATCAAGAACCTGTTCCAGCATAACAAGCAGCCATTTTACGCCGCCTTTGGGAATAGAGCTAATGTGAGTTAATACATGTTTGAAGATGTCAGACTTCCAGACATTAGAGTGCTTGTTTTTTTTTGTTTTGTTTTGTTTTTTTAAACACATGTTTTTCAGAGGTTGGTACAGTTGTAATTCATTGCAAGATCAACATGACGCTTTGGCAGACACTGAGTTAGCAGACATGAACGTGTGAATAAGTACTGGGCTGAACCTGAGATGAGGTCACTGTCGGAGTGTGATCGCAAGTGACTTCATCTGTGGATGAGAGCTCAAGTTGGGCACAGCATCCCATCTTCAGCTGCATAAACAGTAACAGTCGCATGAAGGGTCAGCTATCAAAACCCAGTCTACCTCGGTCTCTCCCCTAAACAAAAAAACGAGACACAGTCACACACTCACTTTTGCTCTTTCCCAACAAAAGCATCTACTCTAGAAATTTACTGCCATTACATGCATTAGGTGGAACACAAACAGGAAATCTGTGGTTAATGTTATTAACGTGGTCATTTCAGTTTGCAGCCCTGTGTATTATGTATGAGAGGCTACTTTCCGAACATTACACAATCAAGAGTGTTCTCAGATGGCTGTTAACAGCCCTGTCAGTATTTTTTCAGCCCATAAATGACAGGTTTATTCGCATGCTTTGTCTTGGAGGAAGCAAAATGGGTTTTGTGTGTTTGTAATTAATCCCAACTCAAAATAAAAGCCTGTGCTGTGCTTATAAACGGAAACATTTGAAAAACTCAACCTAAACGTAGAAGCATTCCTATTTTAGAGGGAAGATTGAGCCTTTAATCTTTATGTCTTTGTACAGGATGTGTTTGCCTATAAGGAAGTCGGCGTTCCAGTGTGCAGAATTTTCACAGTTAACCCAAAGGGAGAGCTGATCCAAGAGCAGACCAAGGGCAACAAGTCCTCGTAAGTACATTAATGGTCTGTGTTTCTCTCGCAGCAAAAATCCCCAGCAGGAAGTATAGGATGTTGCTATCATTGAACATTTTTCTGTTTTTTATTTTCTTGTTTTGCTTTTCCAGCCATTTCTGTTTCCTTCACTCTCACATTACTGTAAAAAAAAAAAAAGCCTACAGTTACAGAGTCTTCTTTTGTACCCTGCAGCAAGCAAAACAGACAAAATTAGAGGAAAACTAGGGAACATAGCGGTGCTTTTAGCAGCTCAAGCGACAGATATTTCCCACAGGATCTGATGGAGAACAAAACAGAAATGAAAAGAGAACTGGCCACCTTAAAATTGATTCTAGTCCACAATATTGTCCTCAGGTGGCCTACAGTTTTTTCTTTCTTTCTGTATTTAGATTAGTCAATACATTTTAACAAATCTAAAATCCATTTTTAAAAAAACATTTCTTATTTTTCTTTATTTTTTCTCATCGCTAACTACCTAGAGTATATGCATGTGTTTTTTGAGATTTATATATTGTATCTGTTCTCTTGCTCACTCTGTTTCTCTGGTGTCTTCCCCCCCCCTTCACAGTTACGGCAGACTGAGTGAGCTGGTGGAGCATGTGTTCCCTTTGCTGAGCAAAGAGCAGAACGAGGCCTTTGTAATGCCAGAGTACAGCTCTTTCTGTTACTGGAGACAGCCGATACCAGAAATCAATCCTGATGAACTGCTCTGAGTCGGTTGTATTGATACCCAGCTGTACAGTAACATTCAAATGAACTGTGCACCTGAATGCATCTCCTAAATACATGTGAAGTGGAACCAGAACTGCTCCTGCTAATTAGACTGACACACACACAACACACTGACACAGTAAACACGAACTCAAAAAAGCTTGTGAACTGTATTTACTTTAGAGATGAGTGGAGATTATCAGAACAGTAAATCCTGATGAGTTATAACTGAGCGTTTATCCCAGGGAGACGCTCCACTAACGCCTCTGTGTGAAGGCATCCTGCCCAGTGATAACTTTCTAGTCCATGTCCATGAGTTGGCAGTTGAAGACCAAGCTAGTATCTCTGTAAACTTGTAGAAAGCCATAAACGACGCAGGCAGAAGTCCCTCACAAGGAGCAAGGTTCTGAACTAAGCAGAAGTAATTTAAGAAACGCCCTGAAGAAGTGAAACGTAATGTTTTAAATGGAAAAGGCACACATTTAATTAAAACAGGACAGGCAATTAACACTGGGCAGTGGTTATGCACCAGTCATATTTTACTGTAGGTGCTGTGTTTGCCCAGAAGCAAGTAACCAGCCTTTAATTGGAGGCTTTATTCTGTTCTAAAAATACAGTTGTGATAGAGATTGGCAAATAACAGAATAACACAAAGTACGAACCGTACACAGATGTTAGATTTCAGGAACTCGCTGCAGTAAGTGTTCAGTTTTCCTCTCGTTCCTGACTCTTGCCTGACTGTGCAACAGATTTCACACGGCTGCTACACAGCGAGTCGTGTTTGGTACTGTTAATATCCAAGGTCGTACCTCGGATATGCTTTCACCAAGTAAGTGAAGATGCACAGTTTGCTGTGACTTAAAAAAATAAATGAAGCAGCTTCATGGTGTATTGTCTTGCTGTTGTTATAATGTTTGTTCTGTTATGCAAACTCTGGCAAATCAAGCGTGTTTAGTTAACAATGGAGTCATTATTTATGATGATCAATGTATTTAAGTTATTGATTTCTATTGTGAGGCCTTTCCTTGTTTGGAAAAATAATTTATCAACAATGCAATACTTGAGATTAGTATTTTTGTGAGGCTGAACACAGACTAAAATGCATTTAACAGTAACTGCTAGGCCTTGTTCAAGCTTTCTTTGGTCAGCAACAAGCCTGTATTTCTTTTATTAACAGTGAATTTTTCAACATGTAAGGCACGTAGACATTCCTGAGCGAAACCTCAGAATCTGTAGTATTACCAGATGTGTGTAAATGTGAGAGAGAATGCTTGAGATGGAACACTGGATATAAGCAGATTTGAAAAGAGCTTAAAATGAAGGATTGTGCTTTGTGAGGTCCATCCTACGGAGGACTGCAGGATGATAGAAGTGTGTGTGTGTGTACCTAATCACAGAGTGCTGCTGCTGTTGGGGTGGCAGCATCCTGCACCCTTTGCTTAGGTTCCCTCTGTGGATTTATCCAGCGCACTTTGTCAAAGTTGCACCCAGAAACTCAAGACTTACAACTCAGCACATCTCCCACCCACATGCACTTCACCCCCAGTCTAAGTAGACAGTAGACCAGAGTATGCAATTACCGCAGCATGAAGAGTTTGAGTTTTA
Organism: Hemichromis elongatus; assembly: GCA_015108515.1. Taxonomy (NCBI): domain Eukaryota; kingdom Metazoa; phylum Chordata; class Actinopteri; order Cichliformes; family Cichlidae; genus Hemichromis; species Hemichromis elongatus. The sequence continues at coordinate 25,087 of VUQR01025916.1, read as the reverse complement.
CCTTCTTGACTATTCAGTTAATCTGAAATTTGTCTATTAGTGAGTTTCGAGAAGCTTGTAGCTTTTTAAGGCAGAGAAAATGATGATAATTTGGGGTAACAGGCAGCAAGGTAGTATCGGAGCCACCTCTTAGCCTCAGTGTGTGTGTGCTTGAGTGCGTGAGAGACAGAAAAGCCTGATTCCAGTGTCTCTGGTGACCAGAGGAAGATAAACAGGAAATACTTGACTGTACAGGAAGTGTTTAAGACACTTCCCCGGCATTATCTATGTATGATTTAGGAAAGGATTTTTGGTCAGATGGATCATATCTCCAATGCAAGTGTAACTGACTGTGTATGCCAGTGTGGACTAAAAGAGCAGGAGCAGCCAAGATCATTTCATAAAAATAAGCACAATTTATGGTGACAGCTACATGCACTGCTGATTTTCTCTTTTTTTTTTGTGATGAATTCAGTGTGCCCCGCTTTAAATTGTTTGCTTGTTCTCTGCAAAGTGGTGAAGTCAAATAGATCTATCATATAATCAACAAGAAATTCCATTCTTTCTATGAAAGTAAAGCATCTTGTGTGAAAGAATCACACTTCATCCTCTCTGATCCTGGGATATGTGGTAAATAAATGTTTGAATGAGTATATATGCTCATCATCACATTCTTCTTTGATGCCTTTTTGGGTTTTTTTCTTATAACGTGTACAAGCTGTTGTGTGACTTCAGTTGTTTCTGTTTTTGTTTGGATGTAATGCTTGGTATTTGTGTCCGACCAGCAGAAATGCATTAAATGTATGCTGTGTTTGATTTGTATAGATATGTGGTTTGAAGAACAAAATCAGCTGTAAGAAGAAGAAGAAAAAAGATATCAGGCCTAATGAAGCTAACATAATGTGGCTTATGGTCTTGTTTGTATTAAATAAAATTTCTAAATGAATGCATTCATGTGCTTGCTGTGATTTTCTTTTCTGCAGTCTGAGTCCAAAAGTTCAACAGTAACCAGAGGCAAGTAGAGTTACTCCTGCACTGTTGCGTACTTTGAAGTAACCGTATGTTAATGAGGATACTGCAGGTTAAGTCCCTTAGGTCATTTTCGAGGTTTCACTTGGTTTTATGAAATAATATAAAGATAAAAAGAATCATACAAAATGGTAATCCAGGGTGTTTATTTATTGAAATTTTAATTAAAAAGGAAAAACTGATATTTTAAGAGGTTAACTGAGGCTGAACTGAAAGCTAAATACTTCTTACAGTTTGATGCTGGAAAATTTTACTCAGTCTCAGGAGTGAGAAAAGGGGATTTTATTTATCATCCCCACCCACTTTACATAATCACCAAAAAAGGGCGGGGGGGGGGGGGGGGGGGTTCCCCCCACCT
>VUQR01025916.1:5355-21693 GCA_015108515.1 Hemichromis elongatus | reverse complement strand
ATACAAAAACCTTCTGGTGAATGCCTGCAGATGCACTAAAATCCTTGCATAATCTGCCCACACATCCTTAAAGAAACACATCCAGTTCCCACTCCCTCACACTCCCTGACTACAAAATTATTCACAGTTTTTCCAATGCTTTTTTACATTGATACAGTAGAAGAAGCCTGCAGATGCATGCGATGTAACTTGATAATGAACTGCTAAATTACCTTGGCGTCTGGCTGATTGAGGCATGAAAGAAACAGGCTTCAGAGGAGGATAGCCTGCAAGAGAAACAGATGACAAAAACATTATGTTTTATCGTCATCTGAAGAGACGGGGTCAGTCAGTATTCTTGCCAAATACAGTTGTTTGGTTTTCCACCTGGACGTTATGGCACACTGTGTGAGAGATTCCAGGAGAAGGTATGAATCAAAACAAAACTTCAACAACTCCAGACTTCGTAATTGTGGATTTTTGGAATCAGTTTGTTTTTCCCAGCTTTTTTAAGACAATGCCATCTACAATCAGATTTAAGCATCTGTAGTTTCCACTGAGACTGAAAATAACATTTAAATGTATTTGTTATTAACCAAAAACAGACTGAATTAAAACCAACCTATGACGAGCATTCAGATGGCCGTAAAGAAAAAAATACGCAACAATAAAGAACTGAAACACTGAAACAAATCTCTCATCCCATCCAAAAGCCTGAAGATGTAGGTGAACTGTAAGTTTTTTGTTTTAGAAGGGGGTAAGACTAATTGGCATTTCCCTGGCTAATTCTCCCACACTACCAGTAAAAAGTAACAATATGACTAACGTAGGCTGTTCAATATTCCTTTACTGCCAAAAAGCATTGAGGCAAGAACAAAGCCTTTGTTTTGTTTGATATTTTATTTAATCTTTCTATGTACAGCTTAAATAATTACACCCCAAACTGCTTAAAACTATGTTCGGCTTCCTTCTTCTTCCGATTTGGTTTGGCACCCAATGAAAACCTTTACATGTCCATTTATTATTAATTCTTCATTACACAGATTCAGCAAGGTGCTGGAAATATTCCTGAGAGATTTTGATCCATATATACATGACAGCATCACACAGTTGCTGTTGGCTCCCATTCCACCACATCCCAAAGGTGCTTTATTGGATTGAGATCTGAGTACAGTGAACTCACTGTCATGTTCAGGAAACCCATTTGAGATGATTTGAGCCAACAATATTCAGGTAGGCTGTGGTGTTTAAATAATGTTCATTTGGTAGTAAGGGGTCCAGAGTGTGTCGATACACCACCAGCAGCCTCAGCTACTGATACAAAGCAGGATGGATCCATGCTTTCATCTCTTTATGCCAAATTCTGACCCTTGCATCTGAATATTGAGGAAGAAATTTAGACTTATCAATGCAGGCAACATTTTTGGTGATCCTGGCCTCAGTTTCCTGTTCTTTGCTGACAGGAGTGGCACCCAATGTGTTCTCTTGCTGTATTGCTGTAGCCATTCTATTTCAAGATTTAAAGATATGATGCTCTTCTGCATACCTTATCTGTAATAACTGGTTATTTGTTGCATTCCTATCAGCCATTCTCTTCTGACCTTGGACAAAACAATGCATTTTCACCCAGAGAACTGACAGTTACTGGACATTTTCTCTTTTTCTGAGGATTCTTGGAAAACCCTGCAGATGTGGGAAAATCCCAGTAGATCAACAGTTTACTCAGAGCAGTCCATCTGGCACCAGCAGCCATGCTATGGTTACCAAGTCTCAATCCAATAGTCTCTGGGATGTCACTTAAATCACCTCTCTTCCTAATTTTGATGCTTAATTTGAACTTTGACATGTGATCTTGACCAGGTCTGTAGGTCTGAATACATATATTAGTATATATCTATACAATATATTATATATATCATATTACTATGCCACTTAGACTTTAGTTTACTTTGTGTTTTCCACTTGGTTTTGCTTTTTCCACTTGTTGTTGCTGCATTTTTTAATTCCTAACCATACCCCAGCATTAAAACAAGCTTGGCAAAGAAAATATTGTGTTTTTGATTTTAAAAAAAAGTTCCCTTGACCACAGTAATCCTTCATCTTTCAAATGTTGATGTGTGAATGATGCACCTTTGTTGGGTCTGTTACCTTGCATGAAGCAGAAGCAACAAAAACAGCACGATTTGTTTGTCCTTAGAATTTTTTTAGTTAAATTTCTATTTCATACATTACTGAATTAGTTTTGTGTTGTAAATCCAAAAGGCCTTGACTTAAACTTAATTATACTTGCAGATTTTCATACACATCATAAAATAACACTTGCACCTTTAATGTGGATTTTCAGCTGTATGCTTCAATTAAATTAAATTACATTTTATTTATACAGCGCCAAATGACAACAACAGTCACCTCAAGGGGCTTTATATTGTAAGGTAGACCCTACAATACTCCATATAGAGAAAAAAAACAATGATCAGATGACCCCCTATGAGCAAGCACTTTGGCAAGAGTGGGAAGGAAAAACTCCCTTTTAACAGGAAGAATCCTCCGGCAGAACCAGGCTCAGGGAGGGGTGGCCATCTGCTGCGACCGGTTGGGGTGAGAGAAGGAAAACAGGATAAAAGACACAGGAGAGACAGACAGTTATAGCAAGTATAATTCAATAGAGGGAGGTCTATTAACACATGTTGAGAGAGAAAGGTGACTGAGAAGGAAAAACTCAATGCATCACGGAAATACCCCAGCAGCCTACACCTGTTACAGCATAACTAAGGGAGGATTCAGGATAACCTGATCCAGCCCTAACTGTATGATTTAGCAAAAAGGAAAATTTTAAGCCTAATCTTAAGACGATACCAGAGGTCATCATGGACCTTAGGACTACTCACCTGGTGCTCCTGCAAACCCTTTAACACGGTCTCTAGAAGATTCCTCAGACCCTCTTCGCACAGTCACCCTGCGGCTGTATCCTGGAGGTCCCGCCTCTCCCATCTCCACCACAGAAATCTCGGGCACAGTCGGCACACCTGGTTGCCGCGGACTGAAAGGCTGTCTTGGCGGGCTGATGTTGATTCTGTGTGTGTTTGGCTGCACTGGTTGGCCTGGGCTGTACGGTGTTCTGGGGTCAGTCTGTACAGGGTCGATGATGATAGGGATGTGGATTTGTTGGATTCTTTTTCTGTCTGGCAAAGACGCAGGCAGCTCTGGTCCTGGTTGTGAAAAAAAAAAAAAGAGAGACAGAGATGATGATTACTGGTCAGATCAGCTGTAGTGTTTCTTCAGTCTTCTATTTAGACCGACATTGTCAGCCATGCTGGCAGCTTCATGGGTGGATTTATCCACTGCAAAGATTTGAGCTAAATATCAACGTAGCAACATGCCCCCGTGTTGGCCAACATAGTCCAAATATTTCAGACATATAGACATATAAATATCTTTTTCTCACTCATTAACATCTAGTTCTTATATCTGATATTTTCAGAAGAACTGTTTGTTTTTGTTTGCTGAACCACTTAATACTGACCTATGAATCATACAGGGAGGAAAAATGAACCCAAATCCAGGGATGAACCAGTGTTGATAACCAGCAAATAACTGATATTCAGCTTATCTTTAGGCACCTTGGTACTGCAGCCTGTCACATTTTTTTTTGTTGAATCAATGAAAAATTTAAAAATAAAAATAAATAGACCAAGGATCTCAGAGATGACCCTTCAGTTGATCCATCCATCATAAATCGTCCCACGGGAAGCGTAGCTGTCAAAAAGCCAGGGGCAAGGGGCTGAGGTTTGCCAAATTACACAAGAACTGGACTGAAAAGCACTAGTGACATTTGGAGTGATAAATCCAAATTTCAAATTTGGGTTCTGAGTTCGAGAGCCACCAGTAAAACATGATGGAGCCGCTGTCATGATTTGGTTGCTGAATTTTAACCAGTGGTGTTGGGGATCCTGCCAAAACTGTTAAAATTATGAATGCAGAAAAATACCAACAGATTTTGATTCACCATGCAGTGCCTCCTTGAGAACATCTGATTGGCAATGACTTCAATGATCCCAAGCACGCTGCCAATGCAATTAAAGCATACCTGGATAGAAAAACAAACAAGGAAACTGACAAACTGGCTTCTCTCAAATCTTAACATTATTGAAGAGGTGTGTAATAATCTTGACAGAAAATGCAATAAAAGGCAGCCAACATTCAAAAAGGGGTTTGGATGTCCTTTGGATGTGCTTTTTTTTTACAGTATTGTACCATAGCTGTAAAAAATCATTTCTCCTACAGCCAACTATAATAAATCAAATATCAACTGTTAATTCAACTGCACATTTACCCAGTGATCAATCCTACCTAAAAGCAACTATATTACATTAGAGCCAGGCTGTTACTCTGGATTATAAAAGTAATCAGGCATTCTGGTTTTATCAAATAAAACATCATCTACCCGTCAACAAAATTCATCCGTTCTTACTCCAAGCTACTCAGAAACCACATGTACTGTATAATCAAAAACAAATTAAACCCAGCAATCATGTTGTACTGAGATAATCAGAAATCTCTCATTCATTTCCTCCCCATGCCTCCTCCAGGGTGCTGGTTGCCTGAGTGCATATTTCCCATGAGCTCTCCGCCTGTGTCTCACTGAGGGGGAAACCGCAAATTCAAAAAGCGCACACATTCATATGCATGCTGGTACAACCAAAGCGTCACCAAAACCAGATGTTATTGCTTACAAGCAGACTGAGACACCGAAGGGTAATGCTTTAGTCACTTGCGCCCCTGCAGAACTGGGTGACAACTCATGAGTGTTCACGAGCGACTGAAATCGTCATGGGATATTGCGGCAGACAGTCTGATCATGCAATGGTGTCAAGAGCCACGATGCAGGGAGTGGCTGTTACACACTTACAATAATGCATCACTCAGAGTCTAATCTTTCTTGCTATGCACATGGACACAATTTCATCCTCCACCCCATTTTCCTACAGTAATATTTATGATGGGAGGCTCAAATTGTGCACTGCATGGCAGGGCTCTGGGATTCCTCTTGTGTATGTGGAGCTCCTCTGAAGACTTCCAGATGGGCTCCTGGGTCAGAGTTGGAAACACCTCACCTCACATACTCAGATATCTCACCGGGGGAAATCGTGGCACCAACTCAAAATTCTGGTGACGACTAAATTTATACAGTGCGTATGTGTGAGTGTGCACCTTGGTGTCAAATACAATTTTCCATTCTTTCCCATCAGACAACCTTAGACTTAAAAAGGCCTTTTATGTCTTTTTGCGTGTGTGTATTTCCTCATCACAGCAGACAGTTAATCCTCCTGCCTGTCTCTTCAATATAAAGCCTAAATGATCAATTGCAATGCATTGATCCATGAAATCAAAGCCCTTAATTTATCCCTGCTTTAAAACAACAGCTTTTTTTCTCCTTTTTCATTTTCTGTTGCCTTTGTCCATGGATAGACACTCACAGGACGAGGTGGAGAGAGAGGTGGAAAGTCCTCTGGCTTTCTTGGAAGGACAAATTGAAAGTAAAAGCTGGAAAGAAGCAGAGTGACAAGGGAGTAAAGTGAGCAACTCAGAGAAAACAGAGAGAGAGAGAGAGAGAGAGAGAGAAATAACAGGGATGTGATTTGAGCTGGGCTGGGATTATGTCCAAAAAATGGAATAGGAAAAAAACATATTGCACATCAAATGATAAAATTCAGCATGAAAATTCTGTCTAGTCACCATATAAATGAAAAACAGAAGTATTTTTTTTCATATTTTAAAATTTCCTAATTACATATGCAGTCATGGTTATAAAAAGTAAACTCATTTATTTCTAAGGTTTTTCCATATCAGGACATAATTTCAATAACCTGGTCTTTTAAATTAGGTAAATATAACCTCAGAGGAACGGATCATTATGAATGCATAGAGAGCTGTGTACATCCTTTCTACTTCCATAGGAATTGAAAGGATAAGAAGCACCCAAGTGCTGGTCATCAACCCGAATGTATTTACCTAATTTTAAGAACTGATAAGTACTTTAAAAAAAAAAAAAAATCTTTATATGTAAAACTTTATACTTAAAAAAAGCGGTACTTTCCTTTTCTTTCCTTTTTTTACCGTGAAAGTATGAAACTAGTTTGCCAATCCTTGAGAGATTGAAATCTCTTACGTAATTTCAGATTTTGTTGGTAGATCACAGACTTTTGAATGTTTCCACAGAGTAATTTCTGCTTAACCACAACTCCCTCTCAGAGGGAAAGCAACTAGATACAAAAACACAAGCCGTAGTGACAGACCTCTGCAGCAGGAGCAGCTGCTGAGGGCGAAGCGGTGCCAACACTTTAAAACTAAAGTCACACAATTCCAATTCAACAGTCACGCTGTGTAAGGGCAAAGCTATTCCAGTCAATCTTTCAGTTATGCTATTACAACACATCATCTGTTTGCAACCTCCTCTGGGTCCTCATATGACTGTGTGGAGAATATGAGCTCAAACACAGAGAGGAAACATTTCAGTAGGCTCTCAGCCACCACCACACCCACAGAGCAGGGATTTTTTGTGGATATTTTATCTCTATTTAAACAATTTCTCTCCTTTCCAAACCTTGAAGTAACCATGAAGTAAATCTTGAGCTACAAAGTCCAACTCCCTCTCTTGTGGGATTTAGGACTAAAAGAAAATGAGATTACTCTTTGAAGGGAAAATTTTTTGACACTTTTAGAAATACAGTAAGTTTATTTACTCTGCTCATGCTGAGATTTAGGTGAGTTGCCGCAAGCAGTTTGCTAATGTAGGCTGGAACAAAAATATGAAACAGGTTGCCTGGTGTCCTGCCGACAAGCTTCTCAGAAATGTTCTATTTAACAAGCTCTATCTTTGTTAAATCGGTAAAAAATGACAACTCAGTGACACTTTAGCATGTTATGGGGGGAAACCAGTTACCAGGCAACAAGTTGACACTCCAGGAAGTTGTAGTTAATTTGTCTTGGAACCAGTCTAGCTGTTTTCTCCCTCTTTGAGTTAAGTTAGCAGGTTGCTACAGTATAGACTGAAATAAATGTGCACATAAGGCCCAGATAAATGTGTCTTTGCTAAAATGGACAAATTCAAAATGCCCCAAATAGCAGACAATCTAATTTGAGTGATTAAAATTCCCTGCTCCTCTCTCACTTTGGGAAGTAACAAGTGATTGTGAATGCCAGCTTGTCTGTCTCCGAAAGTTGCAAAGAATAGCTGACACAACCACCCTCTATCTGAAGTTGGAAAGATGGGAAGTGGGGGTTCTGATCATAAATCATGCTTAATGTTCCTTGTAAGATAATGAAATCAAACATCCCTGCTTGGAAATAACAAGCCATATTTGGCAAATGCTGAAATGGGTAAAAAATGCCTTCATGCCTTCCATCGGCCCTCCTTTCTCCTCACCTCCCCATCGCTCTATTGTTTTGGACTGTGGTGTGGGAGGGACCGGTAATGGGGCCCCAGTCATGACATCACAGCTGAGGGTAGCTGAAGCATCTGGTCCTGGGTGTGGAGCCCTTCTTCTCCCCTCTCCATCAAGACTGACTCCAGCAGTGAGTCAATGCCCTTAATGAGGACCAGACTCCACACATCGGGCTTAGGTCACCCTGCGGGAATCTCTCGAGGCTGGTATGTGTACATGCGTATGTGTACATGTGAGAAATAAAGGAGGGAGGGGTAGAGGTATGTGTACTGAGGGACTGGGAACTGAGGTTGAGGTCCGCAGTTCTGTGGTATTGCAAAAAAAGGGAAATTATGGTGAAAGAAAGAAGACCTCACAATTCATGAAAGGACTGGGGGGAGAAGGAGAAGTCTGTCGAGTGTTTAAGTGATATTTACGTCAGGGAGCAACAAGGCACGTAACACTATGAGTAAATCAACATAGGCACTAGACGGGCGGTAAAAATTTTCAGATTTCATTTGCATGTTTCATTGCCTATATAAAAAGAGGGGGAATTCCTGGGACAACACAAATCTAAGCCACAGGAAGTCTCTAATGTGGGCCTCTGCTTCTCGGTGCAGAGACATATTGAATGACATGCTCAAGGCAAGCACGGGAGGCTCAGTGACCTTGTGCCCTCCCATTTTGAGAAATACCCTGTGGCTGTTCAAGCATTCACGTAAACCAAGCCAGCATTATGTGGAGATTATCCACAGGAAAAGTTTGTGTTTACACAGATGTTAATCATACTTGATAAACTCAGATAGTGAAAACTGGGGAGGACGCTGACAAAAGATCATGTGCATGTAGCCACTACTTCTTGGGTTCTTCTGGCTAATTTCAGTGCTTGACTGCACTAATGTGGGAATCCCCTGAACTAATGGACCCTTAAGTGGCTAAACTGTGCTATAATCTGAGTCCAATTACTGTCATGATTCCCTATCGTGATAACTCTGCCCACTAATGAAGCAAAGCCTGCTAGCTAGTTGAGACAGTCGACTTGTAAATGCTGCAAAGGCACATGGCGTACTCTTCTCGTTGCATCATACTGTACTTCCAGCACACCCTTTTCATTACTGTGCCTCATTAACCCGATAGTATCCCTCCTTTGCTGCCATACAGATCACACGAAAGCCATTTGCTGCCACAGCTGCTGTTGTTTCATTTCACAAGCACCACCCACATGCCCGTATTCACCTTTAGGCTCTGAAAGTCTCACTGTGCTCCAATCAAAATGCATGTCAGATGTTCACACAGCATCTGTAAGGTCTCCTTCCCTGTCTCTTTCCAAGTCAGAAATTGGGGGGGATGATTCAGGCAACTTTTGGAACTCATATTTTGAAAGTCAATCCATGTTAGCAGCACTCTACTGGTGTGTAGAGATTAACGTAATCAGTGTCTGAACTTCATCTTTTTTTTCGATTTTGCATTATTTACAGGGATATTTCCATTATTTTTGGGAAAATGAGTACAATACTGAATGTCTTCCAGGAAAGACTTCCACAAGTATGCATCTGGATTCATGTTTAAGTGATTGACTCTGTCAGGCCAATTTTTTTTAAGCCTTTGCATGTTTTCTCTTTAAAAAGCTGTAAACACTTTTGTTGTGTTTGGTTGATGCAATGTGCAGTGTGCTTGCTATTATGCTCTTTTAAGCCTCATTACTGGGTGTGATGTGAGCAATGTCACAGCTGTTCATTAAAAGTTTTTTTTGTTTGTTTTTTTAAAAAAAGACTGAGCTGTTTTATTGCTATCAACTCACCTGGCTGTTTGGCAGCGCTGTCTTTCAAAACACGTTTGGCCATGGTGGACAGCTGTGCCTGAAAGTTCTGCAAGGAATTTTGCAGAGCGTTGATTTCTGCTCCGTGATTTCCGCACGTGACGTTCATTCTGTAGACGCAGTCCCGCAGGCCGGCTACATGTCTCTCCAGCCCATCTTTCAGGTCTTTGATGTTAGCAGAAACTCCGTCTAACCTTCCACACACCTTTTCGAGTCGGGTTACGCGTCCATCCACAGCGGAGATGCCATCAGAAACACCCTGTGTGTTCTGTTTACATTCACTCAGTTCAGATGACACCTGCCTGCTAAGCGTATCGAGTCTGTCCTCCAGCTCCCCCACCTTACGTTGAGTGGATTCAGATGTACCCCAGCTGTCCTGTGCTGTACTACTTTCGCCTCTCTGCTCGGCATAGCAGCATGTTGAGTTTATTTTCTGCATATCTTGGTTGTATTTACCTAAGGAATCACTTAAACCAGTAACAGCACCAGTAAGACCGAGTACTTCGTTTTGAAGATTAATCAGTCCCGCCTTAAAGTCATCCATTGTCTGCACACTTCTCTCATCTGCTCCTGAGTACCTCTGAACAAGATTTTCAAGTTGGCTGAGCTTGGCTGTGTTGGAAGCTACGTCTGTGTGAAGGACGTCCAGGTCATTTCTGTACCGATACAGGTCCTTCAAAATGTTTTCTAGACCATTATTTTTAGGTGCAGAGGTTACCTGTCCTGCGGTATTTTGTGAGCCTGGACATCCTGCAGAGCACAACTCTCCAACGGTGTTAACCTTATCATCCAAACCTTGGAGGAGGAGCTTGTTGTTGTTAACTTCTGACTGGATGGCACTAAACTCCCCTGGGAAATTGTTTTTGCTCATTTCCACCAGCATGGTCGTAAACTGGTCCTCCACGCTGGTCAGACGTCCATCCAAAAGCGTCCGAAGAGCTGCCACTTCCTCTGTGATTGTATGGGTTAGCTTTTCCTCGATGTAGAAGCAGTGAGTCTCTGCATTTAGTTCTGTAATATTTATACGTGCCTCCAGCTCCTCAATCAATACGGAAAAATCGCTGACGCTTTCCTGTGGAGCAGACAGATTTTCCAGCTCATTGTCAATGCGGACATTCAGGATGCGGTGAGCCTCTGCAATGCGGTCAATCTCACGCCACAGGTCTTTATGGTCGCTATGTTCTTTTCCTTCTTTGGATGGATCCGTCTGCCTTTGAGTTCGCACAGGTCCATCTGCAGCAGCCAAGTCTAGACGCAGTGACCGGATCTCCTTTCGCAGATCAGCCTCTTTGGAATTGACCAACTTGGTAAACCGGTCCAAAACTTCATCATGGCTATCTTCACATGTCTTTTGCAGCTTCTGGAGCTTTTCATTACATGAGCTTTGAGATTTAGCCATTTGCTCCTCAAAATTCTGGTCTATCTCTTTCTTTAGGTTTTCAAATTTTCCATCAATGTAAGCCTGTATAACATCAAAATCTGGTATGGGTGAAGCTTGAGACTGAGAGGCATCCATGAGGACACGTATCTGGCCCTCGTGACTTGTTGTGATTCCTCTTAGGTCTTCCAAAGCTTCATCCTTGCTTTGCAGAGCATTATTGATATCATCCAAACGAGCGACTATTTTTTCTATGTCCTTCTGTCCTGGCATCCCACCTCTGGTAGCCTGATGGCCATCCAAAACGGCCGGGTTCTCCTCCGTAGCTGCATCTGTGGGACTGTCTGGTGGACGCATGTTGTTTAGAAGTGTCATCAGCATCTTCTTTGTGTCCTCTTGCAGATTTGCAGTTAACCCCGTCAAAGCAGACTGGAGATCCAGGACTGTCTGAGACAGACGCTGAACTTCACCTTCCAGAAGATGCACCTTATCTGGAATTGTTCCATGCTGCGGAGTCTCTCGTCGTTCGGGCCCTGAAAGAATGGTATAACTTATGACTAATAACTTCAAATTGCTTTGTTAGCGGCACATGCTAATGTTCAGTAAAATACTCTTTGTATAAAGTTGATTTCTCACTCTGTATGTGTCTGGTTGCATGTCCAGGATTTGGTGGGCGGTAAGGCTGTGTTCCCTGAACTCTTTGCCGGTCAGGGGTTGGTTTTGAGTCTTTACAGTTTGGACCTTGGAAACTAGGACAGCATCTCCACTCTAACTCTGTGACCGTCTTATAGGCAACCTTGTATGTGGGTCGAAATCGAGTTTTGTACCTGTAAACACAAAGCAGTGAAATAAATGAGTTTTGTTGTTCAAACACATAGTCTCAGGCATAAATAAATATAAACAGGAAACACTAGACTTCTCTCAAAATCCCATTCAGACCTTTTGGAAAGTGTTATCAGTGTTATTATTTTCTGTGCAAAACTGCTTCACTAATTTAAAAAGAAGAACCTGTTGACTCTTGCAATCAGCAAACATCTGTTTTTTGGGGGATTTTTTTTTTTCCAAAGACATTTTAGAGCTTCTTCAAGCTTCACTGTGTCAAAATTCCAGCTTTCCAGCCAAAGAAAGCATTTCCCAAAGAAACAATGGATGACATCACTTCCCTGAAGCCAGGGGTCATATCATGCAAAACATCTGGAAAGTTATTATCTGAAACAATCATCTTTACACTTTTCCCAAATGTCACTGGTAAAACTGTTCACTCTTAATAAGCAGGAACAAAAACAGAAAGCAAGTGACAACAATACTTTACAGTGTGCTTGTGATCTACAAAGTATAATCACATCTAATCCTAACATGAGACAACACAAAGTAGCACTATGTATCATAGGGTGAGGTGTCTCCCCTCATGGCCAGCTCTTCTTGCCTGGAACTCTGGTGACCTAAGTATGATCAGCTTCCAGGAATCTTTTCCACAGAGCAGGGGCTCTCATCCATGTGTTTGCAAGAGGATCACAGAGCAGAACCACAGATAGCATGTGTTTAAGGACTAACAATGATCCACAAAGAAAAATGTATTAAATTGCAATACAGCATCTTCCAGAACAAAATAAAAACTGTTCCAGTCACTGGTGCTGAAATTCCCATTTACAATGACCAGTTAATGATTGGTTTAGTGCAGAAGTAAATTTTTCCATAATATTTATGAAAGCTACAACAACACATTAAGTTATGTTTTAATCAGGGCTAAATTCTTTCTAATGCTAATAAATTAGCAACTGTGAACCATCTGTTAGAGTCTCAAGACTCATCTGAATACAGGACTATATGGACAAACACGCAGATACATAAAGATGTCTTCTAGCGGTAAAATTTTAAACACTTAATATGCGGGAAATTTAAAAAGGAATAGATCAAAAAGTAATTGTGAACTGGCTCAAATATATATTAATTTTAGTACTTGCCTTATACAAGCCTTTTTTATTTTACTTATTCTCATCGTGTTAGTCTTTATCTTGGACAGCTGGTAGTTACAGGTAAACTTATTTATACACCTGTGCTTGGCAAAACCTTCGTGCGTGTGCAGGCCTGATGGCAGTGCCCAGCTACTGTAGCAGGACTGGACAGCTTCTTTTTTTTTTCCCAGGCCCATACTGAGTTTGCGTTTTTAAGACAAGAGAAGGGCGTATAGTTGCAAATACCATGGTTACACATTACAGGGAAAATACCCATCCATCCATGTATCCATTTTCTTTCAGTTATCCGATTTAAGGGAAATGGTGAGAGGCAGGGTACACCCTGGACAGGTTGCCAATTTGTCGCAGGGCTAACACAGAAAGACAGATCACCATTCGCACTCACATTCACTCCAATAGACTATTAAGAATCACCAATTAATCTGACTAACATTTAAAAAAAGCCATCAAAATCCTATATCAACATTTCAATTTGTCTGCATATTTTCCGATGTTTCACATTAGCAGCAGTGATTCGGCTTAAGATTCCTCAACATACTACCGCTTTGTCTTCTTTTTATCAATTTATTTTTAGGGTAGTTAATTCTTTTATTTTCCTTTTTGGACATTGCAGGCTGGATGTAAATGCTCTGCAGTGCAGTTGTGGCCGTCAAGCCCTATTTTGCCCATGTGTGCACTATTGTGAACCTGAACCATGGCTTCTCTTGATCTTGCTTATGGAAAATGGCAACATAACATAAATTTCTATGTAGTATATGTTACCATGAGTTTTGTGTTGGAAGAAGCGCAGCTTTGTCAAATCAAATTCAGCTTTTTTGCTTAAAACCATATGTACATTCATACACAGGAATTTGAAATTGCAATGCTCCCATGGTCCTCAGTGTACACTAAAATTATATAAAGATTAAAAAAAGATAAAAATAAAATAAAAACTTTGTTGCATCACATTTTGAACTTTTTGGACATTTTCTGGTAACACTTGCTTCATTTAGTCCAACAATAGGCATAAATGAGAAGATTTTAAACTATGATTAATGCTCTCCTCTTTATTAGCTTTAGCCACAGCTTCCTCCCTTTGACTATTTTCAGTGGGCTTTGTAACTTCCTTTAAAAGCTGTACTTTTTCTACTTCTGCCCATGAAGTTTCTGCTTCCAGCTCTCTCCCAAATAAACATTTTGTATCTATTCTGCCACATGCATCTAAACATGCACCCTCAACCCCTTCTCCCCGGATGCTCACGCCACTTGTTGCTGGCAGTCGGGCTGGTAGGCTGGGCAGGGGGCCACCACGGGCTCCTGGAAGCTCTCCACACTCCCCTGCACGGCGCAGCTCACGTTCTTTTGCACCATATAGGCGCACCAGTTCCTGAGGAGGGAGATAAATAAGGACTTGTATACCAAGAAGTGGAAATTAATTTAGAGCAATATATACCAAAGAACGCAGCTGGACTAACAAGCTCCATATGGTTTATGAGCTTTCCCTAAAGGCGTCGTTTCAGTGAGCTTTGTCAGACGCCCATCCCCAGTCTATTTTCATTTATTATCAGAAAACATGTGGGAAATGCAGTGGTCTGTTGTACATAGACTGGAGGTAATCAGTGACGTTCCAGGATTTATCTGCACCTTATCGCCAACATTTGGCAACACTGGCGAACTCGAGCCAAATTTAGTCACAGGCTGATAGAATAACAAGGCATGCTATCAAACTACATATGACCATAAGAGGCTAAATCCTCGCTGATCTTAGGTCATTCAGGTAACTGAGAAGTCTGGAACTCATAGGATTGTTGTTTCTTTTGGCAGCAAAAGCGCGCAGCGTTACCTTCAGCTGAAACACCCGTCATGAAGCACTTACTAGTTTGTGAAAAAACAAAGTTTTAAAGAGTTCGTCTAAACTGGTACAATAGTTATTGCTTACCCAGTCCTGTGTCTGTGCACCGGTCCAGTGTTTGCAGACCCGTGGAACAAGCCGTAAGAGGAGGGGGTCCCGTAAGTAAGCTGAAAGTTTAAAATCAGTGTGAAAACTGCCCACCGCCAGTCCATCTCTCCACGGCTGTGCTCCATACTTAACAAACGCATTAAAATAAATATTTCTACCACTAAAAAAACTACCCTGTTATTACCATCCGCAAATTTCCCGAACTCCAAAGTTACATTCCCCTTGTGGTTGGTTTAACTCCGGCAACTGAACTTTGAGGGAAGTCCACAATTACTGCAACTCCCTTGAAATGACGTTGAAGGCCCACACCCTCCTCCACCCCCCCGCAAAACACCAGGGGGGAAAGAGTCTGTAGCCCCAGAGTTTAGTTTTAATTAAATTATTCTTTTAAGTTTTGGTGGTTAAGACGCAATGATTAATTAATGCGAGGGACGAGGGAGGCAGCGGGCATCATGAAGTCAGTCAACAGCCAATAAGTCACACCTCACTGATAATAGGGTAATGTCATTTGAATGCAACCACCAGAGTTGAAAGACGCGTGTGAAGTGGAGGAGTTGATGGTATTCATGACTTGGGATAACAGTAGTAATTTACATTCCGTTGGATAATGGGAATAAGGGGAGGATATATATTCTGGTGTACACTCTGTTCCTTTCTGCATCAGCTCGTTGGGCAAATTGTATTTTTAAAGCCCAACTGAGCAATTTGCTGATTTATTAACGTGAATAGAGACAAAATGTACAGCATTAAATAGGCCTGCACAAGAGCTTCAATTCACAGCACTCGAGGCAGAAATTCATTGTCGGTGCTTTTGCACTATGCGAAAAGTGCGAGAGATACCGTGCTCAACATGGTGCTGCTGTGAAAATGATTCTTTGTGTGAAATGGCCTGCAGTTACCCAGTTTCCCGTGGTGCCATGGTGCAGGGAATACTGTATAACTTCTTCTCCCTGATCTGACAGACGCTGTCATTTAACGCAATACTGATTAATGGGGTGGGGAGGAGGGGTGGTGGTGGTGTTGGTGGCAGCGACCAGGGAAGACTGAGACTTAAATAAAGACGGGGTGAGAATACAAAGCAAGATGTGGTCGTCTGTGAGGATACAGAGGGATTCTTTAAAGCATCGTGGGAACAGGAAACGAATAACAAAACAAATGGATCTACACACACAGATCCAACCCTGCTCTGTCTGGTCCCTTAGACCGCAGATACCCATTTCCTAAAAATAAAGACTGCAGTGTTTCATCAGATAGCCTGCACCAGGTCGGCCAACTGAAAGATGCTGGAATGTATTACATAAGTGAAAAAAAGTCTCTGGATGAAATCTTTGATTTTCAAATGGTTCAATAAACAACAAATGTCAGGTAAGTCTGACAATAACACCCACCCTCACAGGAAAGATCGTTTTAAAGAGGTTACTGAGAGTTTCCTTTTCATGTGCCAACACCTCTGCACTTCTGCATAAAAAATAAAATGCTTACATTATAAAGACACCTTCAACGTTAGGGCTTTTGAGATAGAGGGGAGGAAAGAAGATGCTGTGAAGAGGTTTCATGTGAGTCAAAACTGTTGACACTGTTGTTTCTTCAGTGTCCAGAAGAGGGCAGCACAGCAGCGGTAAAAACAGCAGGCACTCCTCGTAGTCATGGCAATTCTTATCCGAAAGTGTTGAGAGGGAGAAAAGGACATTTCATTACTGAGGCAGCATGAGTGTAAAATGGCCAGTTTCATCACCTTGCCGTGCTGTCCCCATGTCAGTCATCCTTGTCATAGACTCTGAATTAACTATCAACTCTTTATCGTGAGCAACTTTACCGCCATC
>VUQR01025915.1:0-12531 GCA_015108515.1 Hemichromis elongatus | reverse complement strand
AGAAAAAAAAAAAAAACAGGAAAGAAAAAAAAAAAAAAAAATACTAACTACAATATATAAAATATATATACAATATATTATTACAATAATAATATGTGTATATATATATATGTATATGTATATATATATATATATATATATATATATATATATATATATATATATATATATATATATATATACATACATACACAAACACACATACACACACATAAATATATATATATATATATATATATATATATATATATATATATATATATACGTATATATATATATATATACGTATATATATATATATATATATATATATATATACATATATATATTACCATAATGCTAAATTAAGTGGCCTGTCATTAAAATTTGAACTGGTGTATACTTTGAAGTCCGAACACGTACAAACTCCAAAACACGTGCTTTTTGGAGTTTGTACGTGTTTTGGAGTTCATGCTTTGTCTCTATGGGCCACCATCTATTGATATATAAAAATATATAAAACCCTTAAAAACAGTTTCAAGCCATAATCTTAAAAAAGACAGGGTGTCTGTCTGCTGAATCCAAACTGGGAGCTAGTTCCACAAGAAGCTGAAGGCTCTGCCTCCCATTCTACCTTTAAATACTCTAGGAGCCACAAGCAAGCCTGCAGTCTGAGAGCAAAGTGCTGAATTGGGGTTATATGGTACTATGATGTCTTTAAGATAAGACTGGGTGTGAATATTCAAAACTTTGTATGGGAGGAAAAGGATATTACATTCAAATCTGGACTTAACAGAGAGCCAGTGAAGAGAAACTAACATGGGATGTTCTCTCTCTTTCTAGTCCCTGTCAGTAATATTGCTGCAGCATTTTGGTTTTATAGAATAATGATAATCATTCTCTCTGAAGTGAAAACCTGGTTCACGTAATGTATTTATTACTTGTAGGCTGGACAATTGTTCTTGATTATCATTATTCTATAAAAATAATCTATAATTTTTTTTTCCAGATATTATATAAATACAAGAAAGCAGTCATACACATTTGTTTAATATGCACATTGAATTATATATCCTGGTCAAAAATGACTTGAACAGTCTTTATTGTGTTACTGGAAGCCAAGGTGTAAGTATTTAAGACTTATATTTATTGTAATGTCAGGACTCACACAAAGGACTAAATGTGTATTCAGACAGGGTAACTTAAAATCTACTACATGCAGTATTTTATTGTTTTTTCTTTAATATTTTTCTTTAAAACAAACTAGACAGCCAGCTGTAATAAACTGCTTTTCAAATGTATGTTGATGTGAGCTTTCTTCTGCCACTCTTTCCCTCTCCTGTTTCTTTAGCTGTTAAATTATGTGTCAAGTATGTAAATGATAGAGACACCTGACTTTTGGGGCAACACAGCAGAGCACTTACATGAAAACTTGTATGAATGGTGTCCCACTTGGGTAACCTCATCCTAACATGAGAGCTTTGCTCATAAAGAAGAACATGCTAGTCATCCAAAGTGAAGTAAGCACGAGAGCTGCTATTACATGAGCAATGCTCCATGTAGAGCTCTTTGCTTATTATGAGGGTCAATAATGTGTGCGATTTTGTTTTGAAGTAATCATGTAATTTAAAATCTGCGCGCCTGTGTGTTACCCGGTGTGCTCTGCTGATTGTTTATATAGCCTCCTGAAACATGGAAAAATATAAATTGGGAAATTGCAGTCATTATGACCGAAAAGTGAGTAGTTTTGCAGGAGTTAGGACCCAGGAGCTGAGGGGGCGAGTGAGGGCACAAAAAGCAATTCATTTGTTTTGGGTTGTTATTGTTGGATAAATTCTTTTCTTTCTTTCTTTTCTTTTTAGTCTAATCATTGATTTTTATTTTATTTTATTTTTTGCTGGCATGAAAATGGTTCCATAGAACTTTGTGTAAAAAAACAAACAAACAAACAAAAGGATTTTAAATTCAATTGTGGATTTAAACAGGTAGCTAAATCCTAAAGAAAGACTTATATAGAAGAAATGCAGTTTCTCATACTACTTCCATTTTATTTTTATTGCAGGACAGTAAAAATAACACAATATGATAGTCCAGCAAAGAAGTACAGGAGAGAGGATAGTTCTTGTTTTAGAGATAATACACAACTACACAAAAGCAGAAAACACCTTAATTTAGTGATTCTCCAATTAGAAGTATCCTATGCCGTGCTAATACAGATAATCCAACAACTACACACTTTTGCATTCGCACCCATGTGCAGTCACGACTTGTCCTAACGTGCATGTATTTGAAATGTAACAGGACACAGGAGTATGCAGAGAAAACCTGCATGCACATGCAGAGCATGCAAAAAACCAAAAAACAGTAGGTTCAAACCAAGAACCTTCTTGTTCTAAGGCGACAGTTATAATCAAGACATCACCAGTATGTCTTGTGTGCGTTTGAAAGTGCTTCATGAGTCCAAATAATACTGTGTATAAACCACAGTACTGGCTGAATTTTCCTTTGATTCAGTATGTGGCATTTCAGAATTTCCCTTTTATATTATTTCCAGCTAATCCGGTGGCATATAGATAAATAATAAAGTATGTGTGGCCATTCTCTAACTGATCATCTAATAAAATTATTTACCATATAAGCTCAAAGGCAAAGGAAAATAGACTACACCCTGCAGTGTGAACTTGTGAATTGTACTACGAACATAAACATATTAAAGGAAACAAAGGATCTTTGTCAAAAAACTGTAATAAGTGTGGGACAGTTCACAGTGATTATGGTGGGGGAAGAAGATTGCTGTTTGTTGACATTCATTTAGCAGATTCTGCCTACACAGGAAGTTGTAAATGTGCCCAGTCTGAATGCAGTAGTCAGTGCAATGATAAAACATAATATTTATAGCCATGTGTTGAAACATGACTGCAGATAATCTCCTGTGATATGTGAAGAAATGGATTTCTGTTACTTGATATGACCATCATATGTAACATCATTCAAAAGTGAATTTTTGACACGATATTGAACCTTGTGATTTAATTTTCAGTTGAATTTAAGCCGTTCTTTGAATAAATTAATAATATACAATATTTTTATAGTTATTCTACATTTATTGAGACTTTTTTATTCATTGCTGAATTTGGATTATATTAAGGTTTTTACATAATGCAATGAAAATTACAATGTTAGTTATTTACATATTTTAAAGCCCATTATTTCACTTTCACACTAGTTTGCAGGATGATTGTCACAATTTTTTTCTTTGTGTGTCTTATAATCTGAAACACAATAAAACTTAGAGGTTTGTCATATTTTATTAAGGTAACTAATTGTCTTTGATGACTTGTTAATAGGTTATGCTCCCTGCTAATTTTCCTCATTTCCAACTATGAACATCATTTAAAACATCCTGTTACTCTGTTAGAAATTGATGTGTTTTGGTGGGTCTCATTTTTTTTAATACTTTAATTGATGACGCTGGGCCCAGTAGTTACAGTAAAAGTTTCTGGTTGAGCTGATGGAATTATTATTCTTATCATCTTAGCACAAACCGTGGACACAAGAAGAAATAGTTAAGCTGGCTCTGTTCAGATATTTTGCTGTGCAATATGCTTCACTGTCCTATAACTTACAGTTTTTGGACAATAACACTAACTTTGCCTTCATTGACCATGTTAGGAGATTTAGATAAGCAGCACCAAAAACCCCAGAAAAACCATAGAAGACAACTAAAGTACATGATGGCAGAATTATTACCTTAGTGAATGTAAGTGAATCACTGAACAAGTCGAGAGATATTCTTCAAATATAAGGACTACACTCTCTGCTTTGATTCAGCTAAGTTTATCAGACAATACTTCATCTTGACCCAAATCATACTACAAAAGCAAGTCAATGGTTTCTCAACGCAAAGATAATACAGCCACAGTAAAACTACAGTAAAGTCCTGGCAGAACTTGTGAGTAGCTCTACATATGTTTTTCAACGTTGGATACCCTCCCTGATAGAAATCCCAGGAGTCTTTTACTAGTAGGGCGAATGTGTAAACCACTACACTATGAAGCGATGGATAAGGTAGAAATACTGATGAAATGTTAAGATTCCAGTAAGTAAGTTAAATTCTGAGTCAAAGTTCCTGATTTTTCTTTTCTTTGAAATAATTATTGCTCAATAAAGACTGTAATCTGTGTTTTGGCTCCAAGTAACGTGTGAATCATAGACAATAACCTTCTCTAAATACCTTTGGGCTTTGACTCCCAAAAAATATTTTACCCCAACATATGCAAATGCCAGTCAGCTTCATAACAACACAGAACTCGTTAAAGGTCGTGACATTTCAAGACTTCTCCAGAATGCTGGACCAAGGGGAGCTTTCATGAGAAAAGCACCACAGCAGGTGTTACTGAAGCAACTTTAGCATTCATTTCACTTCAACAGACTGTGAAAACTTGAGTTTATGTAAACTAATATCGAAAAGCAAAGAAGAATATACAGTATCTTGTCGTCCTGCTGTTATGCTTGCACGCCGACCTCCACTGTTTGGTCTACATTCGCACGAAGGAAAAGTGGGAGATAAAGGCTGGTTAGCAAGATTAGTGTAGGAGGATGACAAGGGTGGAGATGAGTGTGATGACTCCTTGAATTGCTCCATTATCAGCGCACTACATTTGTTTCTACTCGTGCCATTAAGCAAACTCACATCAGATTTTGAAGACAAAGCTGTGAGACCAGCTTACAATCCTCTGTCGAGTGCATCTGTTGCTTCCGCAGCAAACGTGAACTATATATATATACATTTTATCTGGTGGCAGGTAATGAAAGAGGTAAATCAAAGCATTTTAGTTTTATTTTAATTTCTCAAGTAGCTTTATGTGTATGTGTAAGTGTTGTGTTTATGTTTATGTGTAAGTGCTTTTTAAATCTCAAGACAATGAATCGAATATTGCTCTGTGCACAAAGTCCTTATGGAGTATCTACATGACTCCAATAAATCTTTAGAATCTTTCTCGCAGCATCTGTTTCTCATTTGTGTTTCGTGTCATGCCTTCTTAGTCAGTAAAGTCAATAAAGCCCCTGCTTGTAACAGTGAAGCCAATTACAGCCAAAATGTACCCACCTTGCTTTGTAGTATCTCATTAATTCATCTTATATTCATATTGGGTTGAGATGAAGAAAACAGAACAGTGGCGATCATTATTTCCTTTTGTTACACCGTCTGGATCAAAATGAAATGTAGTGTTGCCAAGTATGTCTGCTTTCACACACGCTGCTTCACACAAAGGCCAACAATTACCTGGTGTTAGAAGAGATAATTTAGTAATGATCTATAATGAGTCTGCATAATAATGATGTATATTTAACTATCCACGACTACATGAATGCATGAAAAGTTTAACAAAAGTTGATAAAAAAAGAGATAATTCATTATACTATACATTATGCTCCATGCTGACATTGAGGGAAATAATTACTTTATCCCCTGCTGAATTTGTAAGTTTGCTCACTTACAACAAAACAAAGTCTCTGATTTTTAGATTTGTTTCATTTTTAATGGAGAGAGACAGAATATCAACCAAAACATCTAGAAAAAACAACGCATGGCATAAAATCTATACATTTATTTCCAGATAATTGAGTGAAATAAGTGTTTGAGCTACATGTAAAACATTACCTAGTACTTCGTGGAGAAACCCTCATTGGCAAGGGAGATTTTTTGGTCTCTCCTCTTTACAGAAACTCTGTAATTAATTTAGGTTTCTTGGCATCTCAAAGCTTCAGCTCACTCCACAGGTTTTCTATTTGATTGAGGTCTGGAGACTAGCTATACTACTGCATGACCTTAATGTGTTTCTTCTTTAGCCACTGCTTTGCTTCCTTATCGGTATGTTTTGGGTCTTCATGCTGGAAGACCCATCCAAGACCCATCCTCAGTGTTCTAGTTGAGGGAAGGAGGTTCTCATCCAACTTTTTCCAGTACAAACTACAGCCTCAAAGCATGATGTTTCCGCCTTGGTTTTAAGGGTTGCTATGGTGCTCCTTGGGTTATACTCCACACATGGTGGGTTGAGTTGATGCCAAAGAGCTCCACTTTGGTTTCATCTAACCACAGCACTTTCCCCCAAACCTTCACTGAATCATTTAGATGTTCACTTGCAAACTTAAAATGACATGCAACATTTTGAGCAGGGAGGCATTGTGTTCTCTGTGACTGTGGTCCCAACTGCCTTCAGATCATTAACAAGCTCCTGTAATGTGGTTTTAGGCTGACCCATCAACTTCCTCTTCATCATCCTCATCCCATGAGACAAGATCTTGCATGGAGCTCCAGTCTGAGCTTGATTGATTAAATGATTGTAATGTAATGTGTGTTTTTTTAATAGATTTTTGCATATATTCATTCTCTTTTCAGTATAATTAATAGTCATTATTATTCTAGTTATTATTGGGAAATGTGTTTGTATTCTTAAAAGTAACACAGCAGTGTGTTGGATAACTAGCACCGCCACTAAATAACCCATGCTACAATATCACATTACATTAGTGCTTACCACTGATTATCAGAGTGGGTCTCAAGCGTGAAATAACATTTTCCATCTCACAGGTGAGGTGATGTTTTGCTCATCACCACATAAAATGAAACCAGAACCAATTTCAAGCTGCTGGAAAGTCATAAACAGTAACTGGGAAATAACTCTGCTTATGTGTTCCCAGCAAACCTTTCTTTCTTTCTACTATTTGTTTTGATTTTTTTATTGGGCTTCTTTTCTTTTTTACCCCTTTAAAATCCTTCTTCTATCGTTTATCATCTTTCTTATTTTTTACTGGCACCTGTATTCAAACACACAATAAAAGCATGGCTTAGCATAAAAAGTATGATTAAAAATAACCACAATCATGTGAAAAACAAAGTTTTCACAGGACTGAATGGTGTACAGCCCATGTTTTGGTAGCTTATAGAACAATTTTTAACAGCAATAATTTGAAGTTAAAATTTTCACTATGATTTTATTGGTCTATCACATCACTGTGAGCGAATTTTTGCTTAAAATATTGCTTCAGCTTATTGACCTCTCTAATGCACCTTCCACAGGATTTCATTTAGGTTGAGGTCTGGACATTGAGCCCTGACATTCTTGTATTCAGATTTGCTGTTGTGCTTGGGATCATTGTCCTGTTGCATGACCCAATTTAAGCCAAGTATTAGCCACCTGGTGTTAGCTGCTTAACAGTAGTTAGCTTAGAGGTTATAAACTGTGAGCTCAGTCGACAGGTCTGTGTCAAAATGGTTTTCAGGATTTTCCTTTAAGAACATTTTATTGGTGGAAGAAATGAAAATAAGCGCTTTTATGCGTATTAACACATGCACAGCGCATATACAGATAACTACAAGTAAAATATGTTCACTGTTAATATGAAGATTTTTTGTTTGCTGGGTTTGATTTATTTTGGTTTCTTTGTGTTTTCTACTGCCTTCTGCTTCCCCTGCCTCCTTCATAGTGTTATCTTTAAGTTATACTTTATTATTTTCATAACATAGCCTTTGCCATAACAGGGCACCTTAATGTAACTACACAAAGTGGCGGCATAGACGTCAGCAACCTTGTTTGGTGGCAATATGTAGTGTAAACATCATATATTGAATAGTACAAGGACACTACCTCAGTGAAACAAAATGTAATAGATTGCAGTTAACATGCTCATTATGCTAATAAAGTAGATTGTGATTTGCTACTGTGAACATATGCAGTTTCTGTTGCTTTCATAACTCTGTTCTGAAGCCAAACAATGACCTTTCCCACCATGGATTCAACACAGTACTATAAATCGCCCTTTAGTCTTCATGTGTAAGTGTTAATGTTGTGTGTTTCTTGTGCTTTATGTGTATTGTTTCCTTCATTTAGTTATTTTCACCAAGGAAGGCTTCAATTTGTTGTTAATTTTAGTCTGTCCAAGACCACACCTGAAAAAGTTTGCACAGCATCAGTGATTTTAAAACAGTAACCCTGCTAAAATTAGATTTCTGAGAAAGTGTGCTCATTTAACGCAGTAACAACAACAGTGCAAATTGATAATTATTAATGTAAAGAGAAAATATTGACTTATTTAGGGAAAAATAAGTTATTAATGATGTTAATAACAATAAATAAATAAATAAAACCCACAGCTAGTGGGTTTAGTTGATAATAAAATTGTAGCTTGGTATAATATAAATACTTCAAAATGTGAATACTTTACAATACTTCATATGGTCTCAATCAAGAATTTTTTATTTTTAAATTCTAAAAGAAGATTTTAATCTAAATCTCGATTCAAACAAATTAGTACTTCATGAAATTTTCGCATTTTATGTTCGAATTAAGGGGAAAAAAACATGTTTATCTTATTGATTGATACTTTTCTGATGGACGTGATACAACTTGACTCACTTACTGCTTTACATCCATCCTTCATTAGCGCTCTCCCTGAAGCATTTTGTTCCGCCAACCTGTTGCGGCAATCAAACAACTTTTACGCGCGTCGAGCTTCCAGTGACGCAGTCAAGTGTCAACACGAGAGGCGGGTGTGTGACACTAGCCTTCATATTTCTCTGACGTGAGATACAAGCTGTCAGAAGAGCAAGAAGTCAAAAGACAAAAGACACCAAAGGCCAGCCAAAGAGAGAGATGAGAACCTTTCAGAGCCAAAGTCAGCGCGGAGCCTTCAGCACCCTGCACAACCTCAGCAGCGGCGCCATGAGTCCACTCAGCCCGGCCAGCATCACCTTCGCAGCCCTCCTCATCCTCACCATACCAGTCTGTCAAAGTAAGTCAGCTAATTCTTTAAAAGCAGGTTTATTCTTAATTAAAGAAGCTAAAGACAAACGTCTGTCTGTCTATCTATCTATCTATCTATCTATCTATCATGTATTTCTGCAAGGATAAAATAAATCATTAAATAATTAATGATGAATAAATAGTTTATTTTTTTAAATGAATTTTAGAACAAAATACAATTGATCTGTGATGAATTTAGATATTAACTTTAACATGAACTTCTTATCTATGTTCTGTATCAATATTACCTGAATTTCTTATTATAAATGCTTTAATATAATAAATTTTGGGGTAAATGAAAAGATAAAAAAAAAAAAAAAGTTCAATATCTAAACTGCTTTTTCAGTCAATTTCTTCATCAGTCTGTGCATCATTGTCATTGATAACTGATATGATATCAAACTGTACAAGACAGTTTGCTGAAACCCCGACACTTTGTGTTAACTAGCTTACAGAAAATAACAAATGACTGAGATGTACTTAGATGTAGATTGACTGTCAGCTCTCCAACTGTCAAAGGGATCTGTGAGTGTGTTCGTAATCTTTCTGAGTCAGTGTCAACGTTGGACTGTTGACTTAGTGTCGTCTACAAAAGTCATTCTCCAAGGTGAAGAAATTTAAAAAAGATTTTATTTTGTAGAGCAAAAATAGACATTTGTATGTGTTGTGAGGACTTTTTTTAAAAAAAAAACAAAAACCTTTATTATAAGGGTAACATAAGCGGTAAAAATAAATAAATAAACAATAAGAAAGGGCAGCTTCATACAAGCTCTGTAAATTTGTTTTCCACTACTCATGACTTACACCGCTAAGATTGTATGATTATAATATTTATGTGAGCATGATTCTATGTGACCATTTACACGAGAGAAAAAGTCAAATTGATTTTCATCATAAAAACATATTCAATTTATTTATATTTCTTCAGAATATAGAAAAGTGCTCTCAGTCATTTGCCTGATGTGGCAAAACATTTCAAATTTCAGTATTTTAATTAAAATTTTATTTTATGGGAATAATGCAGATTAACATATTTCAGACACAGAGCAGAAAACTAAAGCTCTACAGATAGTTTGTTACTACTCCTAGTTGAACATTTATATACATAATACATGTATTTGAATACATTATACTGTATTTATGGGACTAAAATTGTTCAAAGAACTAACACATACATTAAGGGGATAAAACAGAACTACAATTAAATACACATAACAAGATACGTAAATCTAAATAGGATTTGCTATAATAATAATAATAACGACAGTAAAGTTCTTGTTTGATTTAAGCTGACCCCTGAGTCTCACTGTGATAAATGACAACAGCTTTGTTGTGCACAAATGTTGTGAACATTTTCACATATTAGATGATTTCACAAATCATAGAAATGACAAACTGTGCAAGTGAGAAAAACTGTAAATCGGTCGTATCAGTTTCTGTATTAACGGTTTATTGTACGTGTTTCTGTATAAAACAAAAAGGTGCTCCAGCAGATCTCCAGCAGGCAAGAACAGATCAAGGGCAGCTACTCAGAGAGGTAAGGCGAACTGAGTTATTCTTTTTAATCACTTCCGTTGCTGCACTCCTCCACCATTCTCTGTGTTGCTTTGCAGATTGATGCCGTGTGCTCATCCTACCTCTCTGAAGACCTGAGGTTTTTGGTGAGTTTAATCCTAAATAAGTCAAATGATACAGTTTATTTAGACATATATTATTTATTCATTAATAACTTTAGAATAACTTGAAACATTTAAACAACTCTCTGGTCCCTTTCCAGGTATCTGATGTCTTAGGAGAACTCTGTGTCTTGATGCTGGTTCAGAAATCAAAGGTACCTCAGAGTTGTTTAATAGTAACATGAAACAAGTTTGTTTTGCAGAATTTGGTACACGACATTAAAATATTAATTTATGACATTATGCCAGAATTCACAAAAAAAAATACACCAAACCACAACTCAGAGAAGTCACAGTATAAACACTTTAGACTACAATACCCTCATTTCCTTCTCCAATGAAAAACCTTATGAAAACTACACATGGAACTATGAAGACACAAATACTGAGCAACAGTCATAATTTAAAGGGGACCTATTATGGTCTTTCTTCAGTCCGATATCTTTAATCTTGGACTCCACAAGAGCATCTCTGCATAATTCATAATTTAAAACGATCTTATACTGGGATTTGGTGCTGCCTCACAAGCAGTTTTATATTCCTCCGCCTCTTTCTGATTGGCTGTTCCTCCTGAACAACAGGTTTGAACAGCATGTCACAGCTACAAATGCACGAGATGACCATTTAAAGATATCCCCTTGCACTGACGCCACACAATGTCATCGTATAACAATAGACATGCAAAGGATCAAAGACTAATTTAGTTGTCAATATTTCATTGTGTGTTCAGGAGCTGAATGTGAGAGAAAATAGTAAAAGGGTAAGTAAATGTTTCCTCACACTTTAATGCTTTGCCTTGTACGGCTATCATTATAGATTAAACATAGCATGTGTTGTGCTGGTTTTTCAGTGGGTTTGGTTGTTATTGTTATTGTTATTTTGTTTTTTTTATTCATGTTCCTGCCCTCTATGTGCAGTTTTTGTTTCATTGCTCTAGACCACAATGTTCTGTCTTGTCACATGTAGCAGTAAGTTAAAAGAATGAACTGGACTACTGCAGAATGCTGCTTGACCCAAAAAAAGCACCTCTTCTGTTTTACAACTGAATCTGCACTTAATTGACTGAATTTAGGACTATCAGAGCTATTAACACCAGCAATTAAAAGTACCTGCACGTCATGCCCCTAACCACAAATGCATGCCCGACCAACACCTGGAAATGTAAACATGCACGGTCCTAATATACCTAAATAAATATATATGTATGATAAAATTTTGCCCTGTGTTTGCTCTGCATGTGAGATACCTATAGCTCATAGATTAGCAGGAGGGTGTACTTCACGATCGCACAAGAACCCAGATGTATTAGGGTTAGCGGTCTTTCCTGTCTGCCCTTCATACCTGACACCTCACACAAATCAGGATGAAGGTTTCAGCCACCCTCTCCAGTGCCAAAGTCCCTCTGTCTAACCTCCCCATACAAGAAAAGAAGGCTGTCACTTCCCTGAGCAAAGACCACAACATCACCATATTACCAGCGGACAAAGGAAGGTGCACCGTGGTTCTCAACACAACAGATTACCACGCAAAGATCACTCCTCTTCACACTCCTCAGTGACAGCAACACGTACGAACCCTTAAAGCGAGACCCCACAAGCAGCTACAAGAGGAAAGTAATCACTTGTCTTCAAGATCTTGAAAGGGACAAAATCATTGACCGCTCTACATACCATCGCTTATACCCAGGGGATGCCATACCATGCATTTACGGACTTCCGAAAATCCACAAAGAAGGTGTCCCACTCAGACCCACTGTCAGCAGCATAAACTCAGCCACTTACAACATTTCGAAACACCTTGCCACCATACTAGCACCTCTAGTGGGGAACACCCCACATCAGATCAAGAACTCCACCGACTTCATCGACAAGATCCAGAAACTCACCCTGGATCCGATGAAACTATGGTATCCTTTGATGTAGTCTCTCTATTCACTTGCATACCTACCATGGAGGCAGTGGAGACTGTCAGAAAACGACTACAAGAAGACAGCTCCTTGGAAGACAGAACCAACTTCACCCCTGATCAGATTTGCACTGTTAGACCTCTGCTAGATGACACCTGGGTCA
>VUQR01025913.1:4878-16115 GCA_015108515.1 Hemichromis elongatus | reverse complement strand
TCTTCAATCCTCCTCCTCCTATAGGCAGCCTTAGCTTTCCTGATGCCTCTACTCAGGTCTGCCCTGGCCGCCCTATACGCAGCCCTGTCCCCTGACTTGAAGGCAGTGTTGCGGCTTTTTAGGAGGGATTGCACTTCGCTATAAACAGCTATCACAATAACTACTGTAAACTCCCTCGGGATATAAAAGGGTCTGCACGAGACTGCCAGGACCTCCTAATCAGGAGAACAGTGTGTGTGAACGATCCTGCTGTTACAACACCACTCGTTTTGCACGAAAACACATAGTTACACATAGTTACATGCAAAGCTCGTGGTGGCTATCTGAAGCTCCAATTCGTCCAGTTTGTGGGTGATGGATCTGGCGTTCGATAGGAAAAGGCTCGGAAGTGCCGGCCGGTGTGGTTGTTTACGTAGCCTAGCATCTGAGCCCGACTGGCATCCCCTCTTCTGCTTTCTCTCCCTCCGTTGCCTCCTACGCTTGCTGGGTGGACAGACCACCAACGGTGACCCTGGCGGTCTCGCTATCTCCTCCAGGATGTTGTGTGTTCGCTGATAGTCGCCAGAAACAGACAAACTATATTTGAAACCTAGGTCAATTAGGTTCTGGCGACTGTAAGAGATGGCGGCGTTGCAAACATTCAAAAATTTACACAAAAATATACACAGTAAAAGTAAAAACGAGCACCAAACTGGAGAGCTAAGAGCCGCTGCACCTGTGCGCGCCACCATCTTGACATAAAACTTATCTACTTATCTACAGTCAGTGCCGTTACTTTGCTCCTTTGAAGCTGCTAAACAAGCTGTTTTATCTTTCCAAAAGTGTCATCACTCTCACTATAGAGACGTGAGGTGTTTAGCTCAGCAAAAGTCTAGAAACAGGGTGAAAAGCTATTTAGCTGCGGCTGAAAAGCTTTCCACCTACCAGCAGAAATGATTGCCTGGTGTATATTTTCTGTGTCATCTACAGACAATAATAACGTACAGTTAAGCTGTTTGTCTTACTTATTATAAGATATAATTTGAAGGTGGTACCCGACACATGGACTGTCACTACCAACTCTATATTTTTTTAACAGGTTCAGGCAACAGGTTCCATGCATGAAGTGGTTTTTGAACCAAAATCACAATCTTTTCCTAAATCTTTGCAAGTGACATGTTTTCTTTTTAGAGCCAAAAATAACCTCATATGGACAAGGAGTGCTAATTTAACAACTGATGCTACATTGCTTGGTTGTTTTAGGACTATCTATAGAGCCCTAAAATGTTCTTTGTACCAGGTTATGGATATTGTAATATTAGCTACCCTGAGCTAATGCTAGTAGCTTACCAGCGGGTGACATTAATGCCACATCTTATAGTCTATGGTGTTGTAGCATGAGTGGGCATCTTTATTACTATACTTTGAGTATGTCTCAGTCCCATTGAAACTATGATGCATTTGACAATTAACTTGATCAATTGAATCTATTTATGTCTTCATTTAATTTTACTGTGTTAGTGTTGTTGATATAACTTTTCCCATTCTAGTTATTAGATTTCTATGGTTTCTACCATTTTTTTCTTTGTCTTTTTAAATAGAATCAAGTGTTAAGACCACAGTATCACAGACTGGTTTGTAAGGCCTGTTTGATTAAAGCCTAAACACTTTGCTCTTAGATACTTTACTTTTTTTCATATAAAGTGACCGACTGTTTGGCGAGCGGTTGCTGGAAGTTGTTGGCAGTCTAATCAGTCACAAAGAGGATTCTGCACCACAAACCTCCCAGTGATTGTTTACACTCTGTGGCAGAAATCCAATAAAACATTTTTTCCTGATATTAATGGGGATTATTGCTTTGTTTTTAGAGGACTTTATGCATAGCTGTTTTGGATTGTTTTGAAGAATGATGTATTTAAACATTAAGAGTAACAGATAGAAGGATCCTGGATGACACAGGGAAAAAAAATGACACCTGGTGTTTAAAATGTGGTCAAAGCAATACTCGAAGCAACCTTTTTTTTGTTTAATGAACTCCAAGATAAAAGTGGACTTTCTTCCCTTCCCCAGACAAAGTTAATTTCCACAGTTTCTGTCAAACAACATTTTCACTGCTTGCCATTGTTTAATTAAGAGGAGGTGTGCGCTACATAGGAACACGCACACTTTGGCTGCATGAAGGAACTCCTCCGCTGGGACTTCATTCGGTTTGAGAGACTTGCGTAGGTGGAAGACAGGAGATATGCTTGCCAGAGAAACATACAGCACTCCACCAACACACTGAATGCCCCAAGGGAGGAAAGGCAAAGAATTCCTCCTGGATTTTCCCTTTCAGTCTCTCCTGCTCTTTCACTTTCTCCCTCCCTCTTTCTCATTTGGTTGTGGTAATTCATTCTGGCCTATCAGAACCATTCAAAGCTCCGGCACAGAAAGGAAGGCTATAATTGGTTTCTGTGAGGTCCGACCGTCCTCATTGAACCTTCTCGACTTTCTGTCCCTGCACGTATGATAAAGACGAAAAAGCTCCTAAAGACATGGAGATCATGACACATGCAAAAAGAGCAGAGATGTACTCGCATGTCCAGAACATCCTGAAATTCAAAGCTTTTGATTTGCTTTCGTCCTTTGCAACTATTAAAGAGGCATCAATTTATGTGGCATCTTTTAGAGGAGATGACAGTGTCACGGGAGGACCTGTGGGTGGAAAATTCAAACAGGGGACTTGGGACAGATCTTTGTAGTTTTCAGACCTGTAAATAAAACCATTATTTAGAAGGATGCTGACAAGAGAAGCACAATTGGCTCCTTACTTGTGAAAAGAGACATGAGAGACGATGCTGCTTATCTCCTACCAACATATGCATTTCCTTTTGAAAGCAAGCATTTTTTTCTTCATGTTTCATTAAAACAATGCAAGTTGTAGCCTTCCAAGGTTACATTTTGTATCAAATGGCATATAAATCCATGCACCTTCTGGCCTCTTGCCCCCCTACTCCTGCCTAAATGCAACTGGAGGAGGGAGGAAGGAGAAGAGAGGGTCCATGATGTATGGTTTCCAGAGGTGTTTGTACCCGTGACATATTGAAGACATAAAACACACTTGGTTGATATAAAGTGGGTGGGAGACGTAATGTTCAGATAACTTAACATGATCAATTGAAAGCTCACACCATCCACCCTTCAGCCTTCATGTGGAGAAAACAAAACCAAAATGCCTGACATTGGGACATTTACTGAATTTCATTGAATGCAGAAGTAAACATATAAGTTTCCATGCACTGTTATGCCTATATGCTCACCTCAGATCATTAGATTCAGCAGAAGGCTGTAACAACATGTAGACAATACAGCTTCACCACACATTACATTTAACACGCCCGTGCTTTTAAACTGAAGGGCACTCTTGAACACTCTTGAGCAGTGGTTTCCCAAGCTTCCTGAAGGTCTTTTTTTGGGGGGGGGGCTACTTTTTCAGAGGAACTTTAGTTTTTTTAAGGCACTTAGACACTGGCTTATGAATCAATCAAGAAAAGGAAACTAACTTTAAAGAGGTTGCATCTACACATAACAGACAACTTAGTCAATTTTTAAATGACATCTTTAGGCACTTAGTTTCTAACAGTCTGTCTGAAAATACATAATTTGCTTCCATATTTTTAGTTGGAACTTGTTGGAAAAATATAAAGAAATGAAGGCTGTCGGCACAGTACGGTACATAAACGAAAGACACAGCCACCTGACATCATCAAACAATTTTTTCAAGATTAGTCTTTTTTTCAAGCGTTGTGAATGTTGTCTTGTTTCTTTTAGAGCAACATATTTAAAGAGGATGGAGTGCAAAGTTATCGGCTAACGCTGTCCAGCTGCATCCATAGATTGTAAGAGTGCATTGCACGCACAGACAGATCTTTGTTAATTAGTGCCACATTAAGTAACGAACTATTGCTTTCTGCTATATAACTTTGCACTCTTGCTGTAACGAAACAAATTTCCCACCTGTGGGACTAATAAAGGTTCTCTCATCTTATCTAAAATCCTGGAACTGGAGCACAGATAGCTTTGTTGTTTGTCAGATAATTCAATAAAAATGCTCCAAAGTGCAACAAAATTGCAAACACAGCGAAAGGTGAACGGCAGCAGACGGCTGCCAGTCTGTCAAAGCAGCCACATTTCTAACTTTAATCCTTCATAAAGTTTAATAGAGGGAGTTCACCCCATGTGTAGTTGTTATGAAGAGTCAAATTAGCTATTAGCTATAAACCAAAGCCATTTCATCTTTTGGATCCAGCAGCAAGAAGTTACCTGTGGAGATGCACTGGTTTCACTTTCACCCCTGGAGTTTGCTGTCCTAATGCAAAGAAGAGCTCTGGTTTACTCTCCATCTGCTGGTTCAGACAATTTATCCAGAACATAAAAATAAGATGAGTGATAATTATAATGTTAAAACTTTAACTTGATGGGAATTTCTCTTCAATCATAAACTCTTGTGGTGTATTTAAGTTACTTTCTTCATACTATACACCACTGATCCACTGGTTTAATAAAAAAACAGATTGTGGCTTTAATTCAAATTAAATACACCTTCATTCTTCTCTGAAAATGGCACCAATGAAAGAATTATTATTATTGTGTAATTCAATTTGACTTGACTTAATCTGGTTAGCCACGGTGCCAAAATAGCTGGTTACAAGCTGCAAAAAGAACCCCTCATTAAAGCACTTGACCGCTGTTGTGTAATTCTGAGTGTTAGAGTGCTGAAGTTTGCCTCTACATTCAACCACAATAAAGACCGTGTTAGAGCTGAGCGCTTCTTGAGCCTCTGTGACTGCAAAATGCCAGTAGCTCCAAACGCCATCTGTGACTTTTGTCAGATGGTTCCTGTTGCCTGGTGCACACACATGCACATGCACACACACACAGCACCTCTGCACCGACACTTCCAGACAAGATCCGGCTGTCACCCCCAGCCAACAGCGGGGGCTCGTTCCTTCCTCAGTCCAAACTGCTAAGGCGGGGAAGGCCGAGCGTGCCCCCTGGTTTCAACTGAGAGAGCAGCAAAGATGAGAGAGGCTCTCGATTCACCCTGGCGTCTGCTTTTTAGCTAAGCATCGTGGAAATTCTAATAAAGCAGTTCATTGTTTTTCATTCTGTTGGAAAGACATTTTCATACCCCCAGCCATAGTCATTAGCACTGGTGCTGCACTCAATCTGAACTGGTGATCAGAGAGGCAGGTCTCACCCAGGACAGGTCGCCAGTTTACTGCAGGGCTAACAGATAGAGACAGAGAATCATTCGTGCTGTAATATCCACACCTGTGGTCAGTTTAGAATCACCAATTAACCTAACGTGCATGTTTTTGGACTGCGGGAAGATGCTGGAGAGAACTCACACTGGCACAAGGAGGCGTGCTTGAGCCCAGAACCTTCTGTGTTTGAGGCAACAATGCTAACCACTGCACCACCACCCGCCCCCCCAAAAATGTGTGAATCCCAAAAACTGAAGACAGACTAAGCAAAGAAATATACAGAGTTGAATATTCCAATCCAACTTTATTTGTAGAGCACTTTAAAAACTGGCAAAGCAAGTTAAATAACAATGAAATAAATAAATAAATGGGGAAAAAAAAGATAAAAATGAATCAGTAAATATAAAAACATAAATAAAATAGACAATAAAATAAAATTTCTAGTGTTGGGGCCAGCTTAATATGGAGCTCGGTCCCGCCGGTGTTTCAGTCTCCACATGGGGACAGCACGGAGGCACCGGTTGGATTCATGTAGAGCAGGGGTGTCGAACTCCAGGCCTGGAGGGCTGGTGTCCTGCAGGCTTTAGATCTCAGCCTGGGTCAACACACCTGAATCAAATGATTAGTTCATTACCAGGCCTGGAGAACTTCAAGACATGCTGAGGAGGTAATTTAGCCATTTAAATGAGCTGTGATGGATCAAGGACACATCTAAAACCTGCTTGGAGTTCGACACCTGTGATGTAGAGGGTAACGGCACGTCACCACATGGGTGAGAGTACAACAGAGATCCATGACTGCACTTATCTGTACGCTGTTTATTATTCCTTATTCAGCAAACCTCGTCTCCACTTGGTTGAGGTGCAGCTTTAGCATTCCAAGAGTTGTGTTTAACCAGCATACGTCCTTTCTAAGACAGCTTTCTTGCATTTATGTAATATCTCTAAAATTAGAAACATCCTTTCTTAAAGTGACACTGAAAAACTAATTCACACATTTCTTACTTTTAAACTGGACTATTGTGATTTATTGTTAACAGTCTGTGTGGAACCAGCTCTCAGTTTGGATTTTAGGAGATTAGGCTTAAAACCTTCTCTTTTGATAAAGCTTATAGTTAGGACTGATTAGGTGACCCTTAACCCTCTCTCTTAGTTATGCAGCAATAGGACTTTACTGCTAGGAACTTCCCATGATGCACTGAGTGTCTCTTTTCATTGTCTATCTGCATTTAGTTAATATTAATCCCTGGTTCTCTCCCACAGTGTGTCCCCGTGATTACTTCCTGTTAAAAGGTAGTTTTTCCTTCCCGCTGTCACCAAGTGCTTTGTTGGAGTTTCCTCTGAATTATTGTAGAATCTTTACTTTACAATATGACGCGCCTCGAGGTGACTCTTGTTGTGATTTGGTGCTGTATAAATATGCTACATAAATGGGATGCATCATTGCCAAAGGGCAGCAAGTGTAGGAGGTACATGTCTTGCATGCATTCTTCAACTGATGGAAAGCAATAATTTGCCTCAGTCAGTTGGTGCTATCAGCCTGTAGTGATGACAGAAAATACTTTGTGTACGTAGTCATCATGCTCAAAGGCAAACACAACCAAAAATTTGTTTTAAATTATGCTCAGAAAACATATAGATCTGTTTCAACAGTCCCTGCCTGTCAGATTAGCACAGAGATGACAGGCACACCTCGTTAAAGTGACTTTATTACCACCACTAATGCATCTAGATTTACTATAAAACCATCATCCATCTACAGTATGTCAAGGTCACCTTTCGGTTATGTAGAGCTTGATGACTTGTATCTGGACCAACATTTTATGTTAAAAAAGCAGCACTTGGCCCAGGAACGTGAGCACAGCTTGCCAGAATAAATGCAGCTGAGTATAGGAGAATAAGTCTATTGGGAAAATGGTGTCATTTAGGCTAGGCTAGGTAGAACATATGCTGGAGCGCTTGACTTTTGGCAAATAATGCTAAATCATAGTAAGGCACTTTTAGAGGCTGAGCTCGGTTTCCCGTCTTCAGCCAAATCGCTGCTGTGTGTATTGGTATTTGAGAGGGTGATGGGATGTCCTGTCATTTGGCTGATGCTCACAGGTGCTTACCACGCAACACTCCCAGCCTTCATTGGGAGGCTGCTCTCAGCACTCAGCGGAAATGAGCAGTCATTAATGTATCAACCTAGCAGCCTGGTGTCCACTTGAGTGCCATTGCTCGCCAGGGTTTCTGTTTGTAAAACAAACAGACTGTCTGCTGGAGGAAGGGGATGCGTGCTGGAGAGTTGTACCTCTAATAAATCCCAGGGCTTCACAGGCTCGTGAGTTGTGAACAAGGGGTTAGTGAGAGGGGGTCAGGATTTACTGTCATTTCACGTCATTGCACGTGCTGGCTTAAACAGCAGAGAACATATTCATTAGCAACCCCCTTTATCCTACTGAAACACAGCTAATGAGGTGCCGCCGTGTTACACAGCACACATAATAGTAAATATGTTCATGCTGGAGTGTGTCTTGATTCTGTCATCAGTGCAGCTCTTCAAATTAATTGACTTACTCTTGAAAAATATACTGTAGTTTCCTGTGAATACACTACTTGTGATTTGATTAAAGGCCAAACAAGCAGAATCCTATTAAATGTATTTTTAATTATACTAATGTGAGAGATCTTCCTGTGAAACATCAGCGTAAGTCACTAACAAATAAGTAAACCAGAGCTTTCCAACCAGCTGCAGTTGATGGGCTGTCATACAGTTTTCCAAATCAAAGACTGTAAATAAAAAATGGACATAATTCCTATGTTATCATCCAGCGATGGGTGTGGGAGGTGTTAAGTTGGCTAGTGTTGTTAAAACATTTGAATGCACAAGAAGTCAAGTGTGTGTTCAATAAATCCTTTGAAAACACCACCGATGTGAGCGAGTGGTCCAGGTCAGTGGACCAGCGATAACGCCCACCTACTCCAGTGCAGTTTTTGGCCCTTGAGTATTGTCTTGAAGGCTACTTCTTGCTGCAAACATAATATTATGAAAAAATGTAAAATATGCTTTCATAATTGATGTTGATCACATACAATAGCTATGTGACATAAATCAAAATGTCCTTTTGACAGACAAGACCAAAGTGAAGATGTTTGGCCATAATGCACAGCACTATGAGGACCTGTACATCTTGAAGACTTTGAGTCAACCATGCATGTATAGCTACCAAATATTTAAAAGTCAAATGTCTGACAGCTGAAGCTTGGCTGAAACTACCTGCAACAGGAAAACGATTGCAATCAAAGCAGCAAATCTATAACAGAATGGCTGAAAAGGGAAAAAAAAAAAAGTAAAGATGTTGAATTTGTCCAATCAAATTCTAGACCTTAACCCTGAAATGCTGTGTACCTAAACTTCAAAGCGCTAAAACAATGCTGTAAAGAAGAGTGGGTACAGTTTTGCAGGTCTGGGAGCTGTTTGAAATGCCCTTTAAATAGGTCGGCGAGATGACAAGAAAGAGTCTGTTCCTATAGAGGATACTGAACCTCTGCCTTTCAACCGTAGCAGCAACTTTTGCAGTTGGTGTAGCAGCAGCATCCTCTTCCCCTCCCTTTGGAAGAAACCAGCCCTGCGTCCAAATAGAGTTGTAGAAATAAGAGAATCCCGGGCTTAAAGAACAAAAGAAGAGGCCAAGTTTGAGTGAGACAGAAAGTCTGTGAGATTAGAGCCGTCAATCCCAGCATCTTTAGCTCCTAGCGGGGCCTCCTTGTGGGATCAACCGCAAAGTTGTAATAGAGGCGAAGGAACTTTTCTAGTCCACTGCCGCACTCCGCCACACTCGCTGCCCTACCAACATCCCTCCCATCTCTCAGCATCCCCAGAACTGTGGCGGCTGAGGGAGGTTTAGGCGGGGTGAGTGGGTGGGTAAGGTGGGGCGCTGACGAACTTTCCCTGAACTCTCTACAGCTTTGTCTCCTGCTTTCATCTCAGGTCACTGTCAGTAGAGGATTTATCTCGTTAAAAGCCGCCCTGAGATGAAACAAGGACCACTGACGCCGAACACAAAGGGCCGGGCTCCCGGTGCTGCTTTTCTTCTTCTTCTGATTGCTCAGAGTGAAGTTTTTCTTTGTGCTAAATATGGGTCTTTTAGTCTCGAGATAAGGTAGTCCCACAGTCTCCCCCTGATTAATTAACCTGCGACAGAAAATTTCCACAAAGCGTGAAAATTGTACGGAATAAAATGGATCTTGCACAGAGGGAACGGAGCCCTGGAAATTACTAATTTAACATTTTATTCTTTGTAATTGAATAAGCAAAATAATAAAAGCATCCGTGAGGGAACGGGGGTGGGGGGAGAAAGGAACCGTAGTATGACTCCTGCTCCTGGCAGTTAGAGTAGTGAGGCAAACGGGTCGGGGGGTGTTGACGAATACGAGACGTACCTAGACGACATGTTTGGATCAGTCAGATAAAGACGCTGTCAGGAAACAAAGATGCTGACACAACTGACAAAAAGACACGTTTGCGATGCTCTGATGTGCCACCAGAAATATGACAGTCATTGAAATGGCTCGCTTTGACAAAAAGCCTGTGTTTTCTCACTCACACGTTATTTGGTTGTTGTCAATCTCCCCCTGCAACCATTGTTGTCGCAGGCCCAGTTTAATGATAGTGAATCTATCCCGGGATGGCAGATTACAAAATCGTAGCAGCGAAAGGCAACACAATGGCAAAGCAAATCACCGTGAGAGGCTGCGCTTTATGCAGCAGCTGTCTGCCTTTCCGCGCTGCGCGCAGGTAAGTTTGATGACACCGATGGCTCGCTCGAATCATCAGCGCCATCCATTTATCTGCTTTGTTGTAGTCGATGTAATGCTCAGCAGCATCTAATTTGCTCTCGCTTTTTACCAGTTTTCAGCCAATTTTAGCTCCACAATAGGTTCTGAAATTTGTGTCAGTGGCAGACAATGAAGAGACAGCTTTGAGGAAAAATGATTTCTGCAGACATTATGAGGCACCAGATGCCTTGGTGTTCATTATATCTGTGTCTCTTTAATTTGGTTGCTAAACCTCACTGGAGCACAATGCAGTGCCGCTGCTCATTCCACTGAAAGAAAAGATTTGACAGCTTTTTCTTTTTCTTTTTTTTTTCTTTTTTTTGTGCTGATATAAAACATTCTGGGGCAAAATTAACATTAAAGATGCAATGGTTGCAGGAAAAAATAAAGGGAAAAAAGTTAGTGAACCTTTTTCAATTTCCAGGATTGCTGCACTGATGAATCATAATGTGCGGTCTGATCTCGATCTTTTAATCTGGTACTATTCAGGTGGGTTTTTTTTACATACTCTGTAATCACCATAAATTGTGAGATAGTCAAGAGTTTACTCCAGTGTCCTGTTATATTTTAGATAGCAACAAACAGACGTTTAGAGTTTATTAAACGCCACCAAGACAGCAGTGATGCAA
The DNA here is from genome assembly GCA_015108515.1 of Hemichromis elongatus. NCBI lineage: Eukaryota > Metazoa > Chordata > Actinopteri > Cichliformes > Cichlidae > Hemichromis > Hemichromis elongatus. The sequence continues at coordinate 5,441 of VUQR01025913.1, read as the reverse complement.
ATCTGAAGGCTAGACCATCCCATTTCTTCTCGGTCTTCGAAGGACCCAGCCCACGTCGACCACAAAGACCAGGTCCTCCGAAGGATGCAGGCCCTGAATTGGGACAAGGCTTTAAAGTTTGATGTCATTAGCCTTCTCCAGGTCCAAACTCCCCTTCAGTTTCCAAAAAACCTGCGACATCACTGAGAGTTACAAACTGTCTAAATTCTTTCGTCTTTAATAAAATGATCAGTGTAGCTGCTCTACCAGGTGTAACAATAGTTAGTTTAACATTGAGACATCCATGAGAAACAGCATTCAAGAAGTTTAACAGAGTTAGAAGTTAGCAGGGAATTAGCTCGCTAGTTTCCATCCAAATATGATATAACACGTTCTGACTAAGGGGTTTCTGAAAAATTAAAATGTACAGCTCTGCTATCACTTGAGCCATAAATGAAGACAGAAAGCTAAACAGTTGGAATGTTTGGAGGGTTACTAAAGTTGGTCTAGCTGGTATATAATGGGATTGAGATTTGGAGACTGTGGAGGCGATATGAGGACAGTGAACGCATTGTTATGTTCAA
>VUQR01025909.1:23490-45309 GCA_015108515.1 Hemichromis elongatus | reverse complement strand
AGAGCTGTTTTGTGCATATGCATGAGTCCATTTAGGCCTGTTTACTAAATGGGCTCATATACACAAACATTTAAGGGAAGTACAATGAGGTAACAGGAAACAAAGTTTTTTTTACAGGAAACAAAGAAATAATTACATTGTAAGTAATTTTAAGTATTAGACAGGTAGAGGTCCTGTTGCAGTACGTATCCACGCTCAATGTCTTATTGTAATTGGGCTCATAGATAGAGTAGATCCACACATTTCCTGAAAGACAGAGCAAAAATAAAATGTTTAATATAGAAGTGAAGAGTTTCATTAGTTCAGTGTTTATTTTCTTTATAGTAAGTAAGTGAAATTTATTTATATAGCGCTTTTCACAAATAAAAATTACAAAGTGCTTTACAACACAAGAAATGGAAATATAAAACAATGTAACAATAAATAAAACAGCACTGTAAAACAATAAAGCAATAAAAGAACATAAGAAGAAATTAAACAAATGCTTTTCTAAATAAAAATGTCTTCAGCTGTTTTTTAAAAGAATCAATGGAGTCCGTACAGCGTAGAGACAGTGGAAGAGAATTCCACAGCCGTGGTGCAACTGTCTGAAAGGCCCGATCGCCACGAGTTTTAAAATGAGTACACGGTACGACCAGCAGTCTCTGATCTAATGACCTTAAAGCTCGAGAAAGTGAATGTGGTTTTAGCAGGTCAGATAAATATTGGGGAGCTTGACCATGTAAGGCCCTAAAGGTTAGAACTAAAAAATTTTAAATGAAACCTACAACTTACATGCAACCAGTGAAGGGAGGCTAAAACTGGAGTGATATGAGGTCTTCTCTTGGTGCCTGTTAAGAGACGTGCTGCAGCATTCTGCAAAGTCTGAAAGATGATTTAAAGCTGATTTGTTAAAACAAGTAAAAAGACCGTTACAGTAGTCTAAGCGTGAAGAAATAAAAGCATGAATAATCATCTCAAGTTCAGGCTTTGACACCATTGCACTCAACTCTGCTGCTCAACCCACAAATGGGTTGAGCAGCAGAGTTGAGTGCAATGGGTTGCACCCATGAAAAACTGACTCCTGTTTTATGATTATGATAGACCAGCTGTTTGGTGTCGTGTTTGACTGATCTGAAGAGGGCCTATGCCACGGTACAATGTCAGGCTGGTGCTCAGCAAAACCAAGTTTAAGTTTTATTTGGAGCAAGCTGTAGTACCATCTTTATATTAAAGGCCAAGCCCCATGGGCTACACTTACACTCAAAACAGGCAGAACTGGAAAACCAACACAGAGGCTGGATGATTAGAGGCATTAGGGGGACATCTAGCGGCCTTTAAATATTATTGCAGTCAGTCAAGTGTGTTTTCTCTCAAGCACAGGCTGGGAAAATGTTATGAATGTTACACTGAAGAGAAGGCTCAGCCAGATGAAAGCTACACTATGCTTCAGTACTTAAGGCTGTTGCACTAAATAAGAAGAAACAGTCAGTTTTTGTCATGTAGTATGAGGACTTTGATTCATTTTCTCATGTCAGTATTAGTGACCTCCAATCGATGCAGCTGATAACATAAATTACAGTCTCACTAATTCTATAAATGTAGTAAATGACCCTCTGCATTTTGACTTTTGGACTCCAAAAGCCAAGTCAGGGCCTGAAAGTAAGAAGGTAGTCCTCCCACCCAAAGAACTGCACACCACATCTGCAAAATCGCATCATTTCAAACATTACAGACTCACAGGGATTAATAAATATTAAAAGCATCATGAAAACATTTAAAGCTTACTGTGTTCCTACTTTTTGCAGCTCTTTAAGCTTAACATCTTGAAGATGTAAGGCTTGTTGAAGACAGCTGCTTCTGCCTGCAGCTCAGAGGACTCACACTCAAGCATGTCCAGAACTCAACCCAGGAACCCGTGGGCATCTTGCGCACAGACACACAGAATAAAACACAGTTTCAGTTGCACATGTACAAACTACAGCAGAGGGGAGTGTGCTGCATACTGCAACAAAAGAGCTGCTTACTTTTGATCGTGACCATGTCAGTCAGGACGCCATTTTTGACCCAGCTGTTGTTGTTGAAGTGGCTGATTTTAGTATCTACAAACAGCGGCAATGAAGAAGAGAGAACATTAGTTTGTGTTTCCTGCTGTTGAACTGCGAACTTGGTAGAGACGGTACCTGATGAACTGGCACCTGGGGTGAAAACTCCACAGTTGCAGCTGGCTGTGGAGCTCCTCAGTAAAGAGACTGAGTGTCAGCAGAGCTTGTAGAGTGGATATCATGTAGCACATCTCAGCTTCAGGTTAAGCAATCTCAAACACGAGCACAAAGAGGAGGAAGTCAGAAGATTTTCTCCTTCTTGTACATGTTTTGTTGCTCTTCAAATCACTGACTTTAACCTGATATTTAGCTGAACACTGGCTGCATACTGAATGCGAGTGCACAACTCTTACCCGAAGCAGACCAGCTCCCACTGGAAGAGGAGGTTTCTGCAGAGTTGCAAAGACTGAGAGGCATCCAGCCTCCTGCTGGACACCATCGTCCTCGACTTTAAAGCACATCAGTGCTGATGTTACTGTGATAGAAAAACGTGAACAATACAGTCACAGCTATGAAGCCACAGGAGGTGAACACACAAACACCAACATGATGTTTGAAATCAGCTCAAAGCAGGAGCAGACACTGAAAGGATCTCCCAGTGATGAAGCCACAGGAGAAGAAGCACAAAGCAATCAATCAGCTTCAAACAGGAACACATTCAAAGGACCTCATACATCAGATCTGTAACAGAAGGTGGCAGGATTTATTCATCTGTCATGACTTCATTTTTAAGATGAGCTTTTGACCTTTTCTGTTACAAATAATGGTTTGTTCAAAGTTTCCTTTCTACAGTGTTAAACTCACCTTACACAAACGCCAGCAAGTAAACTGGAGGGAGTTTACACCTCAGGCAGCATCAGCCTCTCTAATTTATAGATCCATAATCGATAAATAAGTTGATGGAGAAGATGCCCCAACATGATGAAATGCAGACTTGCTGTCAGAGTGAGTCTTAAACATCAGAGGGGATTATGGGAATTAAGTGAAAATCTGGACTTTAATGAAAGTTCGTCAAATATGACTCCAAATCACTGAATTAAAGGCTTCATTTTAAAGACTCGCGAGCTTCAATACCACAATGTGCATGTGCAAATAAGTATAGGCCCCTGCAGCCACAAGATGGCAGCGATGTAAAGGCTGACTGCAAAGAAGGAGAGCCTTCCTGACAAACTCTTTGATATGAAAGGCGAGAGAGTTTTATTTATTTTAATTCATGTGTACCTTAAAACCAAGTAATCCTAGACAAAACTGTCTTTTTTTTCCCCAAGGCATCTGAGACTGAGTGGCTTCAGTCTGCTCGCTCTACCAAACAGGCCTGATTAGTGGAGTGCTGCAGAAATGATTGTCCTCCTGGAAGGCTCTCCTCTCAGCAACAAGGGAGCTTTGTCAGAGTGACCATCAGGTTCTTAGTCACCTCCTGCTGGTTTACAAACTTCTTTCATTTAGAGATGAATCCTCTGAGCTCAATGGGAACTTTAATCCTGCAGAAAAGTTTCTGTGCTTTGATACAATCCTGTCTTGGAGGTCAGCAGACCATTCACTGGACTTCATGGTTTGATTTGTGCTCTGACATTCACTGTCAACTATGGGACCTCACGTCCAATCGATTTTGCCTGCTTTGTCATTTACGGGGTATTGTGTGCAGAACTGTGAGATGAAAAATGAATCAAATCGATTTTGTAATAAGACTGTAAAAATGACAAAATATGGCACAGGTGAATAGCTTTCAGATACATTCCAAGTTGCCTCCATGTTCAGTTTACATTTTATTAGCAGGAAAACTGAATGCTGCTATCAGATTTAAACGTGCAAATAAAAATCACCGTGATTACTAAATGTGGATGAGGACTCAAAAAAACGAAACAAAAAACAACATTTTATAGTAAAACTTTTATTCGGGTTTTTTCAAGTCAAAAACAAAGAACAGATACAGAGAATGAGATCATGACTTGATTTCTATACAGTGGCAACTTTAATTTAAACCTTCCTTTGCCCACACATGTAAAGTCATTCCTCAGCTTTACACCCTGCATCACCCTTCATTCACTCACACACTCTCATTCATTCATACAGGGAGTCCCGATGACTTGCATTGACAGAACAGCACATATTTAAGACCACAGGATTTGATGCAGACATAGTGGACAAAATCTCACAGCGTCCACTGCAAAATTTACCGAGTAGAGTCACCAAACCCGCTTTCTGTCAAAGGCCAGAGGGATGCAGTCATTTCCATTCAACACCCACTGGGGAAGCAGTGTTTTACAAAAGTAGACATTTAAAGATTTTCAGAACAAAACCAAACCGATGCCTCGGGACTCCCAATCACATCCAACACTTGCTCTCCTCCATATGATTCCCCTCATCACAGGTACACTTGTAGAAAGAAAACAAAATAAACAAACACTGATTTTCAGAAACGGGGATCACTCGTGGATGAAGAGGGGAAAGGGAAGGGGATCCAGCAAGTCCATAATATTCAGATGAGTTTTTCCATCAGGGGGCTCACACTAATGTAGTGGGTAACAGTGTTTTAAAGAGAGGCCAAAGGTGGCATTTCTCTGGACGATCTCTGCTTTCAAAGAAAAGAAAAAAAAAAATCATTATTCTTAGCGAGGACAAAATTGTAAAAAACCTCGACCTTTCCTCCATCACAACCTGGTGCCAGCGTTACAACCGACAGTAAACAGAAAAGTAAAACGTGAGTGGGAGAAAAATGTAAAAAAGTAAAGCACTCTTCCTTTGCCCCTTGCCCTCTTCATCCACATTGTGTGAACACGAGCCTCCTGGAAACAGGTTTACAAAAATCACCAAAAGCAAACAAGTGAAAAGCCAAAAAGAAGTCTTACTTTGTCTCTATTCACACAGAATAGTAGTTCACTTTCTTTCTTAAATAGTCCAAATAAACCTGTGTACACATCAGCTATCGGAGATGGAACAATGACTAGAGAAAAGCCAGAGGGATGTGGGAAAAATGCTCAAACTAAAGCATCAACATGTGCTACTCATGCAAACAGTGACAGAAGCAGCAATGCCAAACTAGTATCCCTCATCCACAGCTGCCCCATTTCCTCCTGAACTTAAAAGTAAAGACACAATCCTTCTATTTTATTTAATAGAAATCTTTAAATTCTCCCGCATCAGGGGAAGAACATCATTTGAAAAAGTTTTTTTTTTTTTTTCTTTTTTTTTTCTTTTGATGCACAAGTCTCCAAAATAGCAGAGGACAATAGGATGCTGGTGGGTGTTTATGACATCATTCAGCGCTCTGGGGTGTGAAGGAGGAAGAGGGCGAGGGCGATGGGTACATACACTTATGTAGTTGAAGATGCTCGGAATGAAAAGCGTCTTTTTTGTAATAACTGCATGCCAGTTTCTCTCTCCTGTAATGGATGCGCTAATGGAGACGACTTGTTTTAATGTAATCGCACTCGAGCTCTCGCCCCCCCAAAACAGCTGGCAGCAAGTGTTCTTTTACAAAAGCAGAAGAGAAAAAAAAAAAGGAAAAAAAAGGCGGGGGGTCTCACAAGATACACCTCGGTGAAATGTGCAGTAAACATAAAGGCGCAGGGTCACCCTCCTCGATTTTCCTTCCAGCTTATGCTTTTGGTGATGAATACAATCCACTTAGCTTTTCGGAAAAGGCTTTTGGCAATATGTACGCGTTCCAGGAACCAAAAGAGCAAGAGAGAGAGACTGGATGCAGCACACTATAAAGTTAAAAAGGGACTCATTTTTCCCCCTCCCCAGTTTAAATATTCACCACATCTTCCTCTCCTTTCCATTCTCAGTTTTGCTTCAACACCCCATGTGAAAATTAAAAAACTATTTCAAAAAAGGCAGCCTCTTTTGTTATTCCTTCAGGCAAAGCAGTTCAAGTTTTTCACACAATAGTTTTGAACTTTTTTGGGGGGGGGGAGGGTTAAAGGCGAGGGGGAGGCAGCTCCGTCGGATTGTCCCAAGCTTGAGTTTTCCTCACAGGATCCGATCACAGTTGGGACCCTCCAGTGGCTAACAGCTCCATCCATTACCTCCAGCTGTTTAAAGATGCTGTCCGTTTAGTTATCACCCACGAGGTGATAGAGCTTCGTCCCCGTTTTGTTTTTCCTTTTAGCCGCCTCCCCGTCTCCTCCGCGGCTCATCAGTTGTTCTCCTCGTCGCTGTCGTCAGGGCTGATGGCCGGGCTGTAGGTGGGGGAGGTGGGGCTGTATCCGGGGGAGGTGGGGCTGTATGTTGAGCCTTTGGGACTAGTTGGTGAGTACGTGGGAGATGTGGGTGAGTACTTGGGCGAAGTTGGGGAATAAGTTGGGGATGTAGGAGAGTATTTGGGGCTGGTGGGGGTATAGGTGGGAGAGGTGGGGGAGTAGGTGGGAGAGGTGGGGCTGTATTTTGGAGTCGTCGGAGAGTAAGTAGGAGAAGTGGGAGAGTACTTCGGCGATGTTGGGGAGTACTTTGGTGAGGTGGGGGAGTATTTGGGGGAGGTGGGAGTATACTCCGGAGAGCTGGGGCTGTATGAAGGAGAAGTTGGGGTGTATTTGGGTGAGGTGGGGGAGTAAGAGGGCGAGCTGGGGCTGTATGATGGTGAGCTGGGCGTGTAGGTTGGCGACTGCGGGGTGTAGCGTGGACTGGAGGGGGAGTATGATGGAGAGGTCGGCGAGTACGAAGGAGAAGTAGGCGAGTAGTTGGGGCTGGTCGGGGTGTAGTTGGGAGAAGTCGGGGAGTAAGACGGCGATGTCGGGGAATAAGACGGAGAGGTAGGGGAGTAACTGGGTGAGGTGGGGGTGTAGTTTGGTGACGTGGGGCTGTAGCTCGGGCTGGTCGGCGAGTAGGAAGGAGACGTGGGGGAGTATGAGGGGGAAGTGGGCGAATAGGATGGAGAGGTGGGGGAGTAAGAAGGGGAGGTGGGGGAGTAAGAAGGAGAGGTGGGGGAATAGCTGGGCGACGTCGGGCTGTAGCTCGGTGACGTTGGGCTGTAGCTAGGCGAAGTGGGAGAATAGGAGGGGGAGGTGGGGGAGTAAGACGGAGAAGTGGGGGAGTAGGAGGGAGATGTCGGAGAGTAGGAAGGAGACGTGGGCGAATAGGAAGGAGAAGTTGGGGAGTAACTGGGCGAGGTGGGAGAGTAGGAAGGAGATGTCGGGCTGTAGTTGGGGCTGGTGGGAGAGTAAGAGGGAGATGTGGGGGAGTAGGACGGAGAGGTAGGGGAGTAGCCCGGGCTCTGTGGGGTGTAGCCGCCTGGGGAACGAGGCTCGTAGGCGGGGGAGGTGGGGGAGTAGTTTGGTGACATGGCTCCACCTAGAGAAGAAGAGACATTTTAAAAACGAGTAAGAAAAAAAAATCCAGGATCAGTCTTTAATTTTATTACATGGAGATTTAACATCCTTAAAAACTGGATCTAAAGAAATTTTGAATTTCTGCCCAAACAACAGCCCAGATGTTTCCAGTCAGTGTCTAACCTGGAGACGGGATGTATGGGCTGGCAGGTCCCGGAGATCCTGGAGACCCAGGAGTGGGAGACCAAGCAGGGGAGTAGCCAGGAGAGAAGCCACTTGCGTCTGATGCTGCACTGGGGGAGAACCCTGCACCTCCGGGGGTCATGCCGCTGCCTGGAGGACAAATTAAAATAAAACATCAGTAAATGAAGAACAAAATAAAAAGCAGTAAAGTAGGCACGCACACGTGTGTACTTACCGACACTGGGAGACCAAGCGCCATAGGCTGGGGTAGCTCCTGTGTTCCATGGGGTCATAGCAGGGGACATGCCACTCATGGGACTGGGCACCGTGCCAAAGAACATTCCTGTGGCTGCAAATCGGATGGAGACGGGACGTAAATATCATAAATATCTGCGATACAAACAATCCCTGGTTCTATCCAACAGATTTTCCCCCACTTACGTCCAGCCACGCTGATGCCGGGTATGTTTGTGGGAATCTCCATGCCGTATTTGCATTTCTCAGCATCCAGCAGCAGGTCAAAGCAGCCCGTCCCTGCTGGGGCTAGCTGACCAAGCATGATGTTCTCTGACACACCCTTCATGGGATCGCACTCTCCGTGGGATGACGCCTCCATCAACACATCCACCTGAAGAGAAAAGAAGAGAGAATATAACTATGAGGACAAATTTTCTCCTAACTCGGACCAAAAATAATTCAGCTGTTCGTTCTCGTACCGTCTCCTCAAAGGAACACTTCATGAGCGGCCCCGTGTCTTGGCGGTTGATGCCGTGACGAGTGATGGCCATCAGGTGACCTCGGCAGGTCATGGTGTCACAGAGCAGAGCCAAGTGGCGGTAGTTGACGTAGGAACCGTCGAAGGAGATGACGTGGTACAACTCCCTCTCCAGAGCCTTTCGCACAGCCTCAATTCCCAAGACCTAACAGAGAGAAAGAGAGCAGGACAGGGGCGGGAAAAGTAAATAAGAACAAGTTCAAAAAAAGCATTTTGCACCATTGAGATAAAACCATTTTTATGCTTTAGTACCGTGAATATCTCCACAATGTCGTTGGAGGTGGTCCTGACGGGATCGACATCTTTCTCGCTTAGCACTCTCATGAGACTCACTCCGTCCGTCTCGAGGATCCATTCCTGCAGGGCTTTGAACTCACCGTCCTCTGTGATGATGATCTTCTTCTTATTGTCAGTCTGGGGCAAGTGCATGTACACCTGAAGGAGAGGAGGTGGGCCTTTAACTTATAATATGGCTTTAGTGATGAGTTTTAGAACATTAACTTTCCTGCAACAATCATTAAAATGTGCGTTATTCATTACCTTGCTGATCTGCTCGATGCCCTGCAGAGTCATGTCTGTCAGCATGTTGGACTCGATGCACCTCAGGAAGACGTCGTCATCCATCTTGTCCACCACCTCCTCGTCCTAGACAGCAAAAAAAAAAAAAAAAAATTTGTATAATACATAAAAATAAAATCTGACTAGAGTGAATTTGCTGTCATTAAAATCATCACTGCTGCTCACCTCCTGGAACTTGTTTTCGTCACTGTTCATGATTCTGATTCGCAGCACCAGCTTCTCAGCGTTGTCGTCGTTGAAGATGCAGTTCAGGTCTTCTCCGAAACCTGACAGAGACGCCATAGTTACATTATGGCAAATTCATTCTGAATATGGGAAAAGGAAAAAACGAAAAAGAAATGCTTCAACCCCCTACCTGCATTGATCTTCTCTGCAATCTGCTCCATAGTCAGTTTGCGATCTGTCATGTGCTTCCGGTCGAGCTCGATGCGCAGAAGCCACGGCGAAATGCGCGTCACGTCGAAGTCGGGCATCTCATAGTAGACGTTGACCCATTCCTGGTCCTCGGCCACCACAGTGTTCTGCGGGTTGGGGTCATAGTAGATGGCGGTGTTGGCCGTCACCTGAGAGACAAAGAGCCCAGCTTGTACATTAGAACTGAACAGTTTTCTACATAAATTACATTTCCTGTAGCTTCCTCTACATCCCATCAAAATAAAGCTACATTCGGTGACTTCCTCTCACTTTTCTCAGTGTCGTGTGCTCCAGCCGACAGAGGATGTCTTTGGCCCTCTCTGCGTCACGTGCCGCCTGACCTAGCAGGAAAACGGTCAGTGAAGGTGTCTTTGGCCTCTTCGAGATGTTGATCAACTCCTTCAGACGGGGCACACCGAGTGTTACGTTCTTGGCGGACACGCCGGCGTAGTGGAAAGTGTTCAGGGTCATCTGAGTGGCTGGTTCTCCCAGAGACTGAGCAGCCAAAGCCCCCACCATCTCACCAGGGTGAGCCTGAAAAAGGAGGTGCAGGAAAACAAAACGTGATGTTCACATGTCCAGAGGCCTAAAAGCTCTTAAACCCCCCCACCGTCAATGTGCTAAACTCACGATAGACTGGTTGAACTTGGTCTCAATCTCTCCCAGCAGCCAGTCGAAAGCCTCGGTGGACAGGCGGAACTCTTCGGTCATGCGCTTGGAGCACAGTGTAGAGCGCAGGTGGATGTTAAAGAGCAAGGTGGCGTTCTGCTGGGCCTGTCTACTCAGTGGGTCGTCACCATTGACAATCACCAGCTTCTTACTCAGGTCATGAACACCTGAGAATGCAAACGCACAAAGACTGAAGTTTTGTCTACGGGGGTGTATGCTACAGAGAAAAGAAACACCTTTCCTCCCTGTCACTACACTGAAGCTAGTGATGATCCAATCATTTCGCTTGTTATACAACAAGCAGTTATTCACCTGGTGGCATTAGAAAGCTTTAAGAAGCACCTGAGGCTAAGTCATGACTTCTCAGCTCCAGCAGCCAATGATGCCTCCATACTCACAATTCATCCCTAAATATAAAGAGCTGCAGCTTCGGGGGAGGTTTCTTATTTTTAAGCTTACCCTCGACCACTCTGAGAGGATGGAGGTCTGTTGGGGTTCGAGGGTTGATTCTGAAGATCTTCTGAGCATTCCAGATCATTCTGGCCAGGTTACACGGCAGCACCACCTGCAGGTGAAGCAGCATAGCAAAATGAGTATTTCTGCACTTTCAGTAGTCAAGCTGACCGGTTGTCCCACTTTATGGGGGACGCTTCAGCCAATGTCCTACATTTTTACTGGCTCTGGTTTATAAAAGTGAACACATCTCTCTGAGGAAATGGCTCAAAAAAGAAATATGCTGATCTATGTTCGCATCCTCACGAATGATTCGCAGACAGAAACATGGCCGAAAGAAAAGTGGGTGCACACAGGTCCACAGACAGCCCAGCTTTTGTTTAGTTTAACAAAAATCTGAATCATCTGTGCATCATGAGATTAATACCAAAAACACTTGCATATTTTTATTTTGGGTTGCATGCATGTTTACTTCCTTGAAATCTTGGGTATAACAGTGCGTACGCCCCGAACGCGATAGAAGTGACCAAAAAGCACCACACGCCCCTAGCTGGCCGCTTGCACATTCGCACCTCGAAGCGCGTCCAAAGCGAACTGGTCGCGCTTTAAAATACGCAATTTTCACGCGCGTGAATCGAAAATGTGAGAGGAAGTAGTCTGTTAAGAGGTTGAAAACAATAGTCAGAGAAATACAGAATATACAGTAGTCCCTCATTTATTGCAGCAGGGGTTCTCAGAATAACGAGCCCCTCGCCACACACTTTATACACTTTTTTCAGACATACATGAACATTACTCACAGTTCTCACAAGTTGATTCTCAAAGTGCAAACCTTCGTAGATTTTAAAACATAAAAGTATTATTACTTAATTATTATTATTATTACCACCACTTTTGTGCGCCTTTTCCGCTCCCGGTGCATATGTCTATTGCCGAATGAGGGTCATAGTTATGGCTGTTTTTGTGCTGTTTTTTCTATTGAACGTGAAAGTTATCAAAACCAAACATGATAAATTTGGCATGCAGCTGGTGTCATACAGCTCCGGGTGGTTGGCTACGATGTTGATGAGCCTTTCCTCCATACTGAATGAAGAATGAATGGCTTTGGCTGGACCTGCCGCTTTGAACTAGGTCACAGCATCACGTCACCAGGTGCGACTTGAAGCTGGAATTCAGATTTCTTTCAACTCGAGCAGTAGACGCGATAAGCGCGAATGCACAAAATGCACCACACAAACTGCAGCGCATATTTTCCATCGCATCAGACAGGCAAAAATAAGTTTTCGCGACATGTATACCTGAAGCTCGGGTCGCTTCTATCGCGTTCGGTGTGTACGCACCGTTAGATGCAGACGCATCTATCGCTGTGATCTTACACACCTTACTGTCGCCAGTGGGGAAAATTGCTCGCAGAATGTCCCTGTCCTCCTTCATCTTATCAAACTCCCTCTCCAAGGTGCTCTGCACATGAGCATTGGTCATGACGTCTTTCACCACATCTTCCTGCAGCGTTCGTCTCAGTGCTCGCTCATTGGTGCAGTCAAACTTGAATCTGGGAATATCAGGAAAGGCATGTTAAACCACTTTTAAAAAAATAAATAAAACACTCAGCACAGATATTAAAATCCTTTTAAAACTCCAGGTCTGTGATTAAACACATGCAGGTGTCAGGTGTGAGACTCACTTCTTTTCGAAGGCTTTGTGCGAGGGTTTCAGTGTTGCCAGATTTTGGAACTCTACATTCTCTCCTGCCAGGCCGTCCTCACCGTACCGCAGCTGCACCACCTGATTAATGGAGTTCCGCACTGTGCCGTCGTACTTCACCATCACAGACTCCATAGACTTGATCAGACGACGCTGGATGTAACCTATACAAGGGGCATTTATTTATTTATTATTTTAAAAACATCTGGTCTTGCATTTACATTTTTTTCTCCATTTTCTGGTCAGAGCGCCCCGACTTACCAGTCTCAGCTGTCTTGACAGCCGTATCAATCAGACCCTCTCTGCCTCCCATGGCGTGGAAGAAGAACTCTGTTGGTGTCAGCCCGGCCAAGTAGGAGTTCTCCACAAAGCCTCTGCTCTCAGGACCGTAGTCATCCTTGATGAAGTGAGGCAACGTGCGATGTTTGAAGCCAAATGGGATTCTCTTACCCTCCACGTTCTGCTGCCCCACCACAGCAATAACCTGAATACGGAGGAAAGACAAGTCAGGTGTCTCAAACTCTACTCAAATCCAATTACTCTAATGCAAAATCGATAAGGACTCCTTCTTTACCTGTGAGATGTTAATCTTTGAGCCCTTAGATCCAGCCACCACCATGGACTTGAAGTTGTTGTACTCGGACAGAGACTTCTGGGCAGAGGATCCTGTTTTGTCTCGAGCGTCGTTAAGGATGCGATTCACCTGGTTCTCAAAGGTCTGCCTCAGTGTGTTACCAGGCGTTGGCTCCAGCTCGTTGTTGTGAGCTTTCTCAATGACCTGGCAGACAGAGTCAAAGAAAAATTATTTTCTTGTACAAAATTTCCCCCAATTATCTGCAAAAACCGATGAACCGGCTGAATAAGAATCTGAAATATTGTTCTTACTTCTATCACATCCTGTTTGGCTTTCTTGATCGTATTCTGGATGTCAAGGTACGTCTTGGCATCAGCAATGGAATCACCAATACCAATGGAATGACCTGTTAAAAATAAAAGGGCTTATTATAAATTCTGTAAAATGTATTTAATGTCTATTCTGAAATATAGCGATAAAGCTCGACTTCTGATTTCGTACCCTCGATGAGCAGCCAGTTGTTGACCACAGTCTGAATGTTGGAATAGAAGAGTCGGGTGATATCATGGCCCATTTCCAGGTAGGAGATGTGGACGAGGGAGCCAGCTGAGGTTCCCAGGGACTTCTTACACAGGATGCCCATGATCAGCTCGCCATTCTCCACTATAACCTGTTAAAAGACACCATAAATAGTTAAATTATAATGTAATAAATTTCCAGGCTGTAACTGATACATAGACAGTCTAGCCTTTGCACCTTAGTGTCGCCGGGTGATATGTGCTTGTAAGGGCCGCTGTCCTCGTCGTCAGGGTGGGTGCTGTGTGTGCGAATCACATTAATGTGTCCTGGAATGATGAGACTGAAGATTTGCTTGCCAGTCCACAGAGGACGGGGTTTGAGAATAGCCGGCTGAGGCATTTTCCCATCCCAGGTAGAGAGGAACATGAGGAGATTCATCACTTCACCCTGTAACGAAGATATAAAAAATTAAAAAGAGTAAAAAAGGCACTGTGCATTTAGGATCCTTTAAGAGAAATGAAAGTAGCTGCTGGTGATGAAACAGATCTCCTTACCCTCTCCAAGAAGACGTCCCTTTTTGTGAATTTGCGAACAGCAGTGAGGGTGTCCTGCACGATACCCATGACGGGCCTGTTGGACTGCGGTGTAACGATCATACGAGGCACCATGGCCAGCTCCTGAATCTCTGCCCTCGTCTCCAGGGACTGTGGCAGGTGGAGGTTCATTTCATCGCCGTCAAAGTCAGCATTGTAGGGGGTGGTGACACTGGATGGAGACAAGATGATGGGATGTTAGAAATGCTAAAACACTCGTATTACAGCTACGTGCAACTGTCAGCATTAGGAACTGCTAATGACAATGAAAACACTCAAAGATACTTTCAAGATTACAAGACGAATCATTTAGTACCTGAGGTTGAGTCGAAATGTGGACCACGGCAGAATCCGAACCCTGTGCCCCATCATGGACATTTTATGTAGTGTAGGTTGTCGGTTGAAAATGACGATGTCCCCGTCACACATGTGTCTCTCCACCTACAAAGGAAAAAAAAGTGCTTTTTAGTCAGAACAGATACACAGGATTGCAAATCAAGTCAGGCTTTAATTATGTTTTTCCTTCTTACCTTATAGCCAATTTGCAGATGAAGGTCACTTGGTTTGGGGTGAAATCGCAGGTCGATTCTGTCTCCATTGTCGCGGATGATGTATTTGGCTCCGGGATACTGACTGTTTCCTCGTCGCACCAACTCTTGCAATCTGATAGACGTCATCCGAATGAATTAGCTGACACAAGTTCGCTTAAAAAACTCTTGAGGGCACAAATCGTTACGTTGAATAAATATGTACCTGTCTATATTGAAAGGTGTGACTATTTCTGGGAAGGTCATGTTAGCAGCGATGGATCGTGGTACGCCCACTTGGTCGATTTGCAGGTTGGGATCTGGGGTAATGACGGTTCGAGCTGAGAAGTCCACACGCTTCCCCATCAGGTTACCTCGCACTCGCCCCTCTTTCCCCTTTAGACGCTGTTTTATAGACTTGAGAGGGCGGCCAGACTTTTGCATCGCCTGATGTAGAAAAACATTGGTTATAGCAGACGATATAGGGCTCACGTAAATGCTTATCTGTTTTGTTATGGCGCCAGAAAGCGCACACATACTCTTGGCAAGCCTGGCAATTCATTGTCCACCATAGTGGCAACATGAAACTGAAGCAGCTTCACATCTTCAGCTATCACGTGAGCAGCCGCACCACTCTGCTCGTTTCTTCTTAGCTGGTTGTTGATTTTGACAATGTCGGCCAGTTTATGGGTCAGGTCATCCTTTAAAAGAGATATTAAGTCATGAGGAGCTCTTACACATATGAGAGAGAGAAAAAAATCAGTCTCAGTTGTCCTTTACCTGGTTGCGAGCTGAGCCCTGCATCACTACAGCAGGCCTTACAGCCAGTGGAGGCACAGGCAGCACAGTTACAATCATCCATTCTGGTCGGGCAAACTTGGGGTCCATACCCAAGATGATGTCTTCTTCATCTGAGATGCGCTTGAAGATCTCATGTACACGTTCGGGACTCAGCAAGATTTTCTTCTCCTGCGAGTCCTCATTAACGTGTTTCCACTCAGCATACAATTCCAAGCCAGAGCGTTTAATGCGTGGTTGGTAGCGTCCACAGCCCCCGTGACCCTATGTAAAACATAAGGGAAGGATGAGCTTAAATAAGCTGAGCCATTGCACGAATGTTCGTACACGGTGACTAAAAAGCCCCACTCAAATACCTTCTCCTTGGTGATATCCTCCTCCGTCTCCTGCTGCTCCATTCCAAATTTGTTGTCCATCTCTTCTCCACCTTCACAGATGTTTTTACCTTTGCACAACTCGTACACGTGGGTCAAACGCTTCCTTGGTTGTCCTTTGGATTTTGCGAGGATGTCTTTGATCTTCGGATTGTTCTATAGGTTAATAGTATTGGATTAAGAAGTTTTAAGAACCCAAACTTCAAACATCAGTACAGCAATAAAAAAATTACAAAAAAGTGAAACGTCAGTGCTGTATTACTGCCAGAGTACTTACTGAATCCACTAGCAACTTGGAGCAAAAGAAGCAGACACACCGAAGAACCTTCATAATCTTGGATATGAAGCCAACGTGGAAAACTGGTTTTGCTAGTTCTATGTGGCCAAAGTGGCCTGGACATTCAGTCATGTTGCCTGAAAAAACAGAAGCAATATAAACAACATGGCATCATGGCCCACCTTTAAAAGAGTACATAGTGACAATAAATACTAAATTGACAATAGAGATTGAAAATATGATGTCATTTCCGGGGTAAAACTGCAAAGGATTGTAGGTACGAGTGGCAAGCCTTACGCCGTACGCAGGCTTTCACAAGAAAACAGTCACACAGCGATAAAAAGAAACACAAAGAATGTCAAGAAGCTGTTGTATTATTAACTGTAGTAGCCGGTCACATGACAGCCACGGGAAGCCGACGGGTAAAGAGATTGCTTGAACAATTTGTCTTCCACGACGGAATCCGATAAAACCAATGTTTTCGAAATAAAAGAGCCGACGGATGGCCTGGATTGCAGCCATTCGAAGACCAAATATAACGTTCCAGAACGCTCCAGCTCACATGTTAGTCTGCTCCAAGCATTTCCACAACGGTAAGTCTTCTATTGTAATTATTAATTAATCATAACATTTATCATATCCTAATTGTTGTAGGTTCGTCTTATACCGATTTGAATAGAATTCGTTGCGCTATGCTGCTTTTACTGTAGCTTTGCGGGCTAATATTTGTTGTGTTTTGTAGGAAAACCAGCCAAAAAAATGCTGGAATGCGATCCAGACTGGGCACCCTCTATCAACCCAGGTCACACCGAGTTTAAAGCTGCTACCACAGCGAGATTTGATCGGTTAAGAGAGAGCGCGATATCAAATCAGCCATGAAAAGTCACGCATATATGTGCCCAAGTGTTGTACTGAAGCAATCAAGTGATGAATAACTGTTTTCCAGTATGTTGTTTTGCAATAGTTTTTTTTTATGCATTGTTGATTTGTTTTTTGCCAAAGTAGCTAATAAAGCATAACAGAATACAATTTTGCCTCTTTCTTGTAAGATTCTGTAATAGAATGAAACAATAATGCCAGTTATAAAGACAATAACTTGAATGAATTAATGGGCAAATAAAATGCAAGTAGGAATTAATGGAGAACCGCAGAATTAATGGTTACCGGTGCTGGAAATGCTAGTGCTTGATGCAGTGTTTTGATTTTGCTGCCACTCCTATTTACAATGAGATGCGCGAAATTCACGTGGTCTATCAATCTCTATACCTGCACATGTCTGACATCTCCCAGTTCGCTCTATGACCCCTTGTCTCGGATCCATAAGGCCACCAAGCTTCGGACGTCCTCCTTCTGTTGTTTCGGAGTACTTGATTCCCCCTTCAGTGACGGACATCCGTTTCTGAGAAGAAAACAAAGCAAAATAAATGACTTTTTCACATTGCTGATCATATCTTAAAAATCGGTAAATTTTCATTTTGCGAGTCCTTACAATAATATAATAAAGTAAAAAGGAACATGTGTACACGCCAAAGTTTCGCTAACAACTATACGTGAAAAAAGATGAAACTATAAAGTTCATTTTAAACTTTTCGCTTTATTAAAATCACGAAAATGCAAACCAATAAAGTAATTAAATATCAGGCATGCCACATTTAAAAAATGCACTCTAACTTTATTGAATTAACGGTGCATTTATTGTCCATACATTGGTAAAATTCAAACACGCAACGAATGCATCAAAGAGCTTCACAGACACCAAAATACTCTCTCCACATTGGGCCCAGTTATCACAACGCCTTAATAAAGGGGGGGGTTCATTCATGTGATAGTACAGATTCATTTAAATCATGATGTGTTTTAAGTTCTCAAACTTCCTGCAACATGCTAGTTAGCTCAAGCTAGCTAAACTTAATGGTAGCTAGCTAGGCTATGCTAACAATAGGATTTCCCCGTTGTACACAGAACCTTGTCGTTGCCCAATATGTTAAATTACACGAATATTCAAGACACTAATGTAACTTATGTGCACTGTAAAATAATTTAAAATACGAAAATCCCACCCTCCATAAATAAAACCTACAAGTTCATCTGGGCTGATGATGCCGAATTGAACTCTCTTGATCGTGCGCAATGGGCATGCGCTGTCGCCGGAGGGCGGTCCGTGCATCCTGTCTATTCAAAGAGACGCGTCCTTCCTCGGCACGCCGCTTTGTGAGCAGGAACAGCCTTTAAATTGTCACCACGACTCTGGTCAGGCCGCCAACGGTGACCGGAAAGTCTCCGAAGGCGATAGTCCAGGGACCTCTGCTGTCGGTTGCCTATAAAGCCGAGTTAATTTTGTTTAATCACATATAAGCTCACTACTGACTGTTCCCCTCCCTTTTTTTGATCCACACTCTGGAGCGCTCTAAGCGCTACTGAGTGGTGAGGAGTCCAACGATTGCTTATATAGAGTGAGTCTTACTACGGGGTGGCCCACTCACAAAGACAGGGGCTGACTCTTCGGAAGGTGGGACGTGGATACCCGTAGTAAAACGCTCATTGGCCATTCAAGGCAGTAAAATGAATAATACATTTTATTGCACGTAAAACCAATTGGAGGGCACGTTTATTTTTGTCAGCGAATCAAAAGTAAAGGCGGGTGTTGATTTAATCTAAGCTAATTCCTATTGGCTATATCAAGCAAGAATAGGTGGTGTTGAGCATATTTTACATCCAAAATGTGAATATTCAATTTAAAGCCTTCGGATTCGTTCTTTTTCTCGTTAATATTTAGTAGTTGGAAAGAGTTGACCAATAACTGCGAAGATATGAAGCTTCTTATAATAATTTCACGAAAACCCGCCTCGTTTCCGATGTTTGCCGAATGCCGCCGATGTGAATTTCTTCCCTCTGAGCAAAAATAAAAAAAATCTCTGTTCCCTCGTTCGTCTCGCTGTGGATCAGCCTGGGCTCTAAGAAAAGAGGCTCAGAGCTGAGGCCTGTAAATGTCTGTAGTGAAACAGGGAAAATAGTCGAAAAATATTACATTTTCACTTTAAAAACATTGTTTATCGGATTATTTTACGATCTCTTTTAAGAAATGCGTCGACGTTTTGGCTTTTTGTCTTGTGCATTATTGGATCTCTGGGACTTTGAATGCAAGCCTCGAACTCGACTGCGAGGGATAGCCGCCCATTGGACTGGATTTTCCCGCACGCCCTCTAGGAAAGTCTCGGGGAAGCCTCAACTGCTTTATTAACATCTCCTTCCCACCGGATTTTGATTATTTTCACTTATATCTACAATGTGCTCGCTTTGTATGAAATTGTAATGTTAAACTGTTGATTCGCTTTAAAGTTTTTTTGTTAAAACGAGAAACACTACCAAGGCCACGTTTCGAAAGCAGACTGAAATGGCGGTTCAGTAGCACTATTCGACCTCTTATTTTACCGACGAACGGTGAGAGTTGCTTATTGTTTAATGGTTACAACTCGTTTACAATCCCGCTGATTATTAAATTTATAATTTGGCTTTCTTGGGTAAAGCAGTCGATTGGTTAGCTTAACGTTGGACTATGTACCAGCAACGACGGTATGTTCCCTAATGTTTGTTTTTGTTGTTATGTTATTTCACGTAACATCGACAATTTATTATATTTAACCCACAATGGTATTATTATACCGTAGTGTCAAAAATATAGTTAGTGTGAGGCTCCCTGTTTAGCCTTCTTCGGTTTAGCCCTGTATTTGCCATAATGCCACAAAACGTTGTTCACCTGGTAATTACTGAATAACGAGTCAGTGCTTGTTTTCATGTTGAGGTTGTTGAAATGTGTTGTTTTACTGTTCCTTTTTTTTCTTCCTTTTCTGCTTTTCAAACGATACCGCGAGGGATATAATTAAGGCTATTACAGTTAGCGCTCAACATGGCGGTTGTACGCTTCTTGTTGTGAACGAGAAAAGATGGAGTCTGAAATATTCTTGTTGGCTAACTTGACGAGTGAAATACCTGCGTATTTTGTTTTTATATTAAAACCGCCGGGCACAGTAGTAAAACGATCCTTATAAATATTTTAGCTTTACTTTTAATTCGTTAGGTTATTTCACGACTAGAGAGTGCTCGTTACGTTTGCCAGTGACGATTTGAACACTGTCGACTCTTCGTCGGTGGAGAAAGTTGAAGCCATTTTGCTAACAACGTGCATATTAGTGTGTTATAGAAGAGGACATCTCACTGTTTAGTCTGCCTGCCGTTGTAAACCCCTGAGTATACTGTAATTAGAACAATGGGGACTTAACCACCCTGTAATAGAGTCAAACTGAGGTAAGAGTGTTAGAGCTAAAATATTAGTAGTGTTCTCAGTGGCTAAGAATTGTGTTCAGCATAAACAATAGATTATGCTCAAAGGAGTGGACCCAGGTGACCAGTATCTCCTAAGCAAAACTATACAATGTCTTAAATGTAAGATCTTTGACAGCCACAATTCCCATTTGCCCTATAAAAGCAACAGAGGGTTGTTTAGCACAATGTGCTGAGTATGTTGGTATAGACCCTTTCACACATTTTGTCTTTGTTTTGTCAAAAGAAGGTGGGAGTAAACGCCACAAGCAGTGTTTAAATCCTTGTGTTGTTGCATAATCTAAATCCTGTTTAGTGTTTTTACTGCATGTAATGCTGTTGAAGCATTGTATCAGTTTCTGTTTCCCTTTTTGCTAAATAAAGAAACATTTTTGAAACAACATTATGGACTTTTAAGTTTTATTTTGACATCATACATTTTCTTGTTTATAAAAAAAAAAATACCACATGCATGTTGTTGAATGGGACCAAATGTCAGCACTGTGAACATGCCTGTTTGCCATCATCTGTTTTGTTTTTGTGGCAGATCCATCAGAGGAGAGCGTCACTGAAGCTCTGAAGCAAGGTCAGATCTGCTGTGTCCACAGGGAGTCAAACCATGCTCCGAGTGATGGTGATACCACGTTTTGAAACGTAGATAGGAATGTGACAGTAGATCACTTTGTTCACCATGTGCCATGCTATACCATGACTATACAAAGGATTCATTATTTACCAGTTGGCTCCCTCCTCTGGCTTGTAGTGAGAATGATCAGCTTTGCAAAGGCATTGCACAACCACATTTTCAATGCGGAACCGGGTCCCAGAAGGCTGTCAAAAGTGCTCCCTCTGCTGCTCCGAGGAGGTTAGTGCATATAGCCCAACAGTGTCAGCGTAATATCAAAAGCAGTCACCTCTGCTTTCCTAAGCATGAAATAACCAGTCTGATCTATGCACATTTGGTGAAGGAGTGTGGACGTGTATGGGCCCTTGACTGGATTAATTAAAGATTTCAATTTAAAAACACACTCGCTAAAGCTGTGCAATTAAGTTAACTTTACACATGTGATTCACTTTTTTGCTGTTATTGATTTCCTTTTAGTTTAAAACGAACCTTGTAAATATGATAATAGATAATATGAAATTATGCTGACAAGCAACTTTATATATAGAAGTATACACTAACTGTAATACTTTAAAAGGAGGACGGTTAGTGTGGATGAAAATGTGACTGTTTACACTTTACTGTTAATGTATTTTAAATGTTAATAATAGCACATTTACTCTAGTGAGGCATGTGATTGCATATAATGTGAGCTTCTTTTAAACTGCAGTTGGAAAATAATTATACTTGATTATGATGATTAATCATTACATGTCTTGAATCCAGCTGTAGAAGTCTGACAGACACTCTGGCACTGTCCGCTGCTCCGTGTGGCTTAGCTTTTAATCGTTTTACGGTTGCTTCAGTTTCTATTTCTCAGTCACGTTTGCCGCTCGGTTTCACTCTAGAAAATAGATTGGAAGAAAATCTGGATTCTGTGAATGCTGGTGGTTTTGGCAGCTGGATATTTACTTCAGTACCCATGGTTGACTTAAGTGTGATGTTTTATAGGTGGCGATGGCCTGGTTGTTGATGTGTCGGTTAAAACCAGGAGCAACGTCTCGCTTCGGTTTGGGGGGGGGGGGGGGGGGTGTTTGTTTTG
>VUQR01025909.1:0-11706 GCA_015108515.1 Hemichromis elongatus | reverse complement strand
GGCGGGGTTGGAGGGGGGGGGGGGGGGGGGGGGGGGGGGCGGGGGGGGGGGGGGGGGGGGGGGGGGGGGGGGGGGGGTAATGAAAGACGAGGAAACCGTAAAATTTGAACACGGGATGGATGTGTTTGAAGTCTCCCCTCCACCCACCCCCTGCTCCCCCCACGCCCCCACTCACACCACCGTAACCACTCCCCAAACAATGCCAACTTCCCCTTACCTCCTCCCTCCTGCTCTATCCCATCTGGCTGGCTCCACCACGCCCTCTTGGCCAGGGGGGGGGTTGTCGAGAGTTCAGTAGATGTTCTTGCTAACGATGCCCCCCCACCCCACCAACCTACCCACACTCACAACATTATGCACACACACAAACACTCATCTTTGCAGACCTACTGCTGCTTCGATGCCTGGGCCCCTCTGGCTGCCCCTCCACAGGGGAGGGCGCCCAGCTACACCTTCGTCTTCCCACATGCTCCTCGCCGCTGGCTCGCCGGCTGGAACACACAGGCCCCCCACATTCACCCTCGCAGGCACTCCTCTTAACCTATCACACTCACACAAATACACACACGGGCAGTGATACCATGATTACTTTCAGTAATAATAACATTGCAGTCAGCAGCTTAATTGCTGAGTGCAATGTTATTATCACACCACAAATAAAAGGATATCCTGAAAAAGAAGTGCAAAGAAGGAAAAACACAAGTCACACACACACACACGTAGACTTCCTGGTTCAGCTGTGACCTGCAGTTACTGTCAGGTTACTGCCGCTGGTTACAGATTTCCTATTCAAGAGGAAACACATCAAACTCATCCGCTGCGTTCAGGGTCAGTCTCGACTCAGAATAAACTCAAACTAAACTGCCGGCTCAGTCACGGCCTGTTTGATCGTCAAGCTGCTTCTATTTTTTTTTTCCAGGCGTTTTTGCCGATGGTCTGTTGTTGTGTTGTAGTTGCGTTTAAGTTTTAAACAATCCTTAATTTGCGAAGGTTAATGGTGAAGAGTGCAGTGAATACACAGGGGTGAAGTTGATCATTTTAGCACTGTTAGTTCAAACATTTAAAGGAGCCATAGGTGCAAGTGTTAGCTGTCTGCATTATATTGACTGTGCCACATTAAGAGGCGCCAAAACAGCATTAAATCTAATTTGCTTTAATCAGACCTTTTAATATTCAATTAAAAAGGAGTATTGTTGCGAAAGAGCTGTAAAGGGTTTCCTTTTTATTTTGTTTTCTCTTTGAAGATAAAAATAAATCTAAACATTTGTGGTTTGACTATTGAGAGTTTTTCTGTAGGATGATTAAAAAAAATGCATGGTTACTGAATCCCACCAGTTATTTGTCTATCAGCACGAGTACCAGTTTCAGTGCGGAATAAACAGATTGCTCAACGTCTGGTTCAAGGCCCCGAGCTGATGCACCAGCCAAACTCCTCTGCCTCCTGCCTTCTGTTATGCAAGGCCAGTTTAGCGGCGATGTTCCCAGTGACTGATTGTCCGTCGCAAGTCATTCGATTACAAGGAAAAAGTTATGGTTCTCGCCGTTTTTCACATGCTAAGAGAAAAAAGACCCCAAAGTCAGTTAGTCAGACTTGGAGTCCAAGCAGGTCCGAGTTATTTGTTGTGCCCGATAGCACTTTTAATTTCCTAAAGTTAAGGAGTTTAAAGGTTAAAGAGAGGAGTATAGTCAGGTAGGTTTTGTTACTTACAGATCAGTGTTTCCTGTCAAACCCTTTCACCTCCATTAAGTGAATTCCTCTCTTTGAGGTTACTCCATGCTTTACTCATGCTGTGTGTCACCCTTCCTCTTTGCGCTACTTTGCCTCCTCCCTCCTTTTTGCCCACCACAGTTTCCACTGTGACTCTATTTCTTCCAGTTCTACCTGGGGGAAGCGACTGATAGCAGTAGTCAAAACCAAAAACTGAGCCTTAATTTTCCCTAAAGATTTCCTTCTCGGTGGCAGACAGGGGTTGCGCGGTGAAAGCGAGGCTTGACCGGGCCCCCGTCTGTAACCCTGATGGCGTCATGCATTGGTCATATGCATTGGCCATGATGTTACAATGTCAACATTTACTTCATAATTATAATCAAAACGAGGAACTTTATTTTCACTTTAAATGCGCCGATCTTCAACTTTGTGCTATTTTTAAGGTTTTAAAGAATAAAATCCTCCTAATCAAAACTGTGATGTTTACTTTCTCTTCAGATTTGTCGTTTGATGTGGAAAACAAACTGAATCATGCTCAAAGTCTGCCTTTGATCCCTCTGCCTGTCAGCCCAGCGTCTCTGTCTTTACATGAAAGCTGACGCGTTTGCTATAATGCGCGTCGTGTTTACGTGAGCCCGTGCCATAATTTGTCCCGCACTGGCTGAGCACCTGCTCTCGATGCGCAGTTTTTGTAGTGCCACGAGCATAAATAGATGAACGCTTCACAGGCCGGGCGATGTGTTTATTTGTGCAGAACATCCTGTTGCAGAGAGGTGTGGGAACAGGGTTGCTGTTTATTTTGATTTTTGCCTGGGGACTCTCATGGTCACATTTGTCTGTGCGCCGAGTGTCGAGGTGTTTGTCCACTCATCTGTGTGTGCGTGTGTGTAAAGAGATAAAGTCTGGACTTTTAAAAGGCAGCCTGTCACAGTCAGGCTGTGTGTTGTGCAGGCTCTGCTTGCACAGTGGCTCTGTGCGTCATAGGGAGATGAAGAGAAAGAGCGAGGGGGCGTCGTACGCATTTTCCTGTCCGCGACGCAAGAATCAGATGAGGTGGTGAAATTTTTAGCCTTAGCTGTCTCTCAGTGTGTCCGCCCACTTGTAGCAGCCTGGCGCTTGCCATAAGGGATTTCCTGCACAACATCTATCGCTAAGCAAATGTGAGCGGCAACCGAGGCCCGTTTCAGTACCGAGCAACGACATACTGCGAGCCCAGCGAGACCGATTCATGCACCCTTGCACTGATTTAGATCTGAAAGCCGGCATGAACCGCTTTATTGTCCCTTGCATAACAAAGAGCATGTGCCGCTGCTTGCACCCAGTATGTGATTAAAAGACACTTCTGTTTTCCTTCCGTTGGCTACACGTCACTCCAGCTGCATCCTCAGTGTCAGGCCGCCGTGCACTCAGATTCACCCTTTGGTTTTGAATATCATTTACAAGCAGGCCCTTCCATGTTGAACTGCTTTGTTTATGACGGCCTGCCCTGCCTGTGGGTGAGAGTGTATGCGCAGTGCATGTATGTGCTGTGCTGTGTGTGTGTGTGTTGTAGCGTTAGCCTGGGCTCCTGTCTGTCTGACGGTGCCGTGTGTCTGACTGTTCCTGTCTCAACAGACCCATCCCTTCTTTTTCACTAACCCACACACTCTTTCTGTGTCCCTTTTTTTTCCTGTCACCCCTTCACTCTCCCTCATCCTCACCCTCTTTTCTCCCTTTCTGTCTCTCCCTCCTCTTTCCTCTGCAATAACAGTGCTGACCTAGTTTCTGCCTGTTCAGGGCTGCCTGTGGAATTTTACAGCGGCCTGCCTTCCTGGCTGCTTTGCTGCTCGAAATGAAGGCAGAAAAGCATGACTGAGGATTTTTCTCCTCGTCACATCATTACGGCTCAATCCCGTCTCCGTTGCTCCCCCCCAAATCTGCAGACCTAAACAAATGAACCCGCAATAAATAAGTGATAACAGCGAGCTGACTGCCGGTACACAATTCTGCTGCTTTCTCATTTATGGGACATTTTTGCAGCGGCACTGCAACCGCCACCGTAGCATGCGAATTAGGATGGAAATGAGGATAGCCTGTCGCTCATCTTCTCCGGCTTAGCCGAGATTGTACCGGATGCAGAGGGCGGAAAAACACCCCTTCTCTGTGCACATGCATGCAATCTCCCTCCCTTCTTTTCCTCACCCCCCCCCCCACCCGCCTTCACAAATAAATGGTTAGAGTCATGCCTGGCAAATACTAGCCACTGCCAGGAATGGCTAACAAGGCTCTTGCTCACACAAGAGCGAGCGGGACTATTTTTATGTGCGTTGGGGCCACGAATCCAAGTCAGCAATCTATTCCGAGGGAATCTTGATTAAATCTGAACGCCTTCCAATTAGGCATAGGGAATGTTGTGTCACAGCTTAGAGAGAGAGATGGATCGCTGGAATGCGTTTCTGAAAGCTTGGCTGTGGCACGCTGAAATCTAAACCAGCACTGCCGCAGATTCATTCCTTCCCCCTCTGCCCTCTCCCTCCCTGCACTCACCATTCCTGGCTGAGCAGTCGGGAGTTCAGCATAGCTGGGCGTTTAGTCTTCTCCACTGTTTGTCATGATTGCTTCTGCAAAAGTTTTGTGTATAATATCCATTCTTTACCTAATGTATGTTTTGTATATATACCATGGTATGCTTATAATGCTAATACCTTCGTTCTGATTTTTTTCTTTTAGATTTCGGGGGGTGGTCATGGTGTCCGGTGAGGTGTGGGACCCCCTCCGTGTGGGCCATATTCCGTCACGTCTGAGTGAACAACGCCCGGCTTCCCTCTGCAAACCCGCACGGACTGCAGCTAAGGACACCACATCACACCAAAATCAGCGGCTGTCCCCTTTGTCTTCCCTGCCGCCGCTGCCAGTGGTTCAAAACACCCTTCACCCAGCTCGAGCTTCCTCTTTGCATCCGCCTGTCAGTTTGTACGGCTCAAACAAGGTCAAAGGACTAGACAAACCAGTACACCGTCCTGGTGTGGCTTCCCAGTCTGAAGAAGAAAAAGAAGAGGAGGGGGAGGAAGGGGAAGCTGAAAGCTTGGAGATGAAGGGTAAAAGGCTCGGAGGCCGGGGAGAGGCCACAATGGAGGACAGGCTAGAGGATATGGGTGACGGACCTAAAAATGCAAAAATCACCCTAAGCTTCCCACTCAGTGCAGCCCCCCTTCCAACCTCTCTAACATCACCAAACCACTGTCATGGCTCCTCCTCCTCGTCTTCCCCTTCCCCCCACCGACGGCGACCGTCGTCCAAGAGCTCAGATAAGGGGTCGCTGTGGAAACTGGATGCCACCATGGATGTAAAGCACAGACCTTTTAAACCCCCAAGACCTGACAGCTCTCCGTCCTCTTCGCCCTCCTCCTCCTCATCTCCCATGACTGTTCATGCACTCATCAGGAAGGACATCAAATCGCCGCCTCCTCTAAAGTGCTCTAAGTTCAATTCAGAGACTCAGTTTCACAGGTCGCCTCCAAGATCCTCCACTGGGCCTTTTGGGGGATGTTATGCTAAAGATGGATGGGACGACAGGCACAGGGCGGCCAACGGTACAGCCTCGCCCTCGCAGACTGCTCAGATCCTCTTCAGTCTGGGCACATCAGCCTATCAGAGAGGCGGGGATGCAGAGAGGCGAGAGAAAATAACAGGAAGGCCATCTGGGAAAGCGGGAAGCCCTCACGGACCAAGTCTTCACCCACCCACTCTCCATCTCCCTCCCCCTTTACCACCACCACCACCTCCTCCCTCCGAGGGCCTCACTGCACCCCCCCACTCGTCCTCCTACTCCCCTACTGACAGCCTGAAGCCCGAACTGATTTGTGGCGTGTGCCACCGGCTGTTTAGCTCAGCCTCGTCGCTAACGGTCCACATGCGGCTGCATCGTGGCAGCCGCGCCCTTTGCTGCCGTTACTGTGGCAAGGTCTTCATCCACAGCAAGAGACTGCAATCCCATGAGGCCTCCTGCAGGGTGACAGGCCTGCCCTCTAATAGCCTTCGCCCTCCTTCTCTCACTATACAGCCAAAAGAGGAGCCGCTAGAGGAGGGCGAAGTGAGAGTGGAGGGGGGAATGATTGTGGGAGAGACAGACCTCAGCAAGGCACGGCCAGGGAAGAAAGCACGGAGCCTCCTGGCGCGTATCCAAGGTGATGATGCAGCAGGCACAGAGATGCTGGCGGGTGATGAGAACCATTTTGTGAAGGTGGTAGACGGCAATGTCATCTACTTCTGCTCTGTGTGTGAGCGCTCCTACATGACCCTCTCCAGCCTGAAGCGTCACTCTAATGTGCACTCCTGGCGCCGCAAATATCCGTGCCATTACTGCGACAAGGTCTTTGCCCTGGCCGAGTACCGCACAAAGCATGAGGTGTGGCACACAGGAGAGCGCCGCTACCAGTGCATCTTCTGCTGGGATGCCTTCGCCACGTACTACAATCTCAAAACGCATCAGAAGACCATCCATGGGATTAATCCCAGCCTCATCTCTAGTGAGAAGACAGCTAACGGGGGTTATAAACAGAAAGCTAACGCCCTTAAACTCTACCGCCTTCTTCCCATGCGCTCCCAGAAGAGACCCTACAAGACTTACAGTGACAGTTTGCATAACGGCCTGCTCCTGCCACCAACTGAAACACCTCCCCTCTCCCTGCCCAGCCTGGGCTGTGCTCTGGGCCCCGGGGACCTGCAAAGCCTAATCGGTGGGGCCCACCCTCAGAGTTTAAAGCCTGACCCAGATGCCTTCCCTGATGGATTCCCTGTCTCTGTGACTGCTGAGCACAGGGACCTCTCTGCACTAACGCCCCTCCCCCAGATAGATATGCCCCAGGTTAGAAAACATGAGAGTGAGGCCCTCGAGTCAGAGCAGGGGAGAGGCAGTGGCAGCTTCAAAATGTCCAACAGCAGTAAAACCAAAAGTCTCAAGAGTGGTAGAGGCACAGAGACGAGCATGCCTTCTGTAATAACATATGGCCATACAAAGCCCTCCGTCATAGTTCACGGGACAGCCGTGTCATCCTCTGTCATTGTGCATAGCAATCAGGTCACGTCTGGAAGTGAGAAAAGCCCTGTAAACAGCCCATCCCCCGAAAACAATGACAGTCAGACTGTAGTCAAGGGCCCGTCTCGGCCCATCAAAAAGCAAAGGGACAGCGTAGATAATCACAGAAAGAGGTCAAGAGACAGTTCAGATACCGCAGAAGAGGGCTCGAGAGGCAGGCAGGACGGAGAGACAGGCAGATTATTTCACAAATCACGGAAGTCCCACAGCAAGAGTGACATCTCTAACTCAAAGCAGCTGTCAGCATCTGTAGGGTCACAGGTCAGAGAGGCAGGGCCACTGTGTCAGATTACTGTACGTATTGGTGAGGAGGCCATAGTTAAGCGCAGCATATCTGAGACAGACCTCAGGAGAGATAAGAGCCTTTCTCCCCCCAAAACCAAACGCAGTGAAACATCATCTGTGCGGGACGCCAAGGAACAACGGCACTCTCACTCCCACCACCACCACCACAGACACCGCCTCCAAAGCAGAGCCAGCATGGAAGCAGAGGGCGATAATGAAGGTGGAGACTGTGAGGAGGAGGAGGAGGAGGAGGAAGAAGTGGTCAGGAAAAAGAGCCCCAAATCCCCCAGTGAAGTGAGGGAGTACTACTTTCGTCAGGAGGTGCGCGAGCACGAGAGTGACCATGACACAGAGGACAATTTATGGCGACCTTACTACTCCTATAAGCCTAAGAGAAAAGCCCAAGCACATCTACAGAGGGTAAAAAGCTGGCAGAGAAAGCTGAAGTACAAGCGCTCCATCCGGCTGAAGAGGAGGGCAGAGAGGCTTAAGAACCTTTCAAATAAAGAAACAGAGAAATCACAAGATGAAGAAGAGGATGTAACAACTGAGGAGGCTGAAATACTGCCAAAAGCTAACAGAGACAAGGGAGAGGGGGAAAAGAAAGATAAAAATAAAGAGGCTGAAGAAGAGGTTAAGGAGGCCCACCATGAAGTTTCCACCTCTCCTGTGCACTCTCCAAAACCTTCTCAGTCTA
The DNA here is from genome assembly GCA_015108515.1 of Hemichromis elongatus. Taxonomy (NCBI): domain Eukaryota; kingdom Metazoa; phylum Chordata; class Actinopteri; order Cichliformes; family Cichlidae; genus Hemichromis; species Hemichromis elongatus. Next base: position 3,939 of record VUQR01025909.1, on the reverse strand, counting down.
CCTCAGTGGCTCCTACAGGAATAAAAAGGCGGCCGTGGACTAACGGAAATGCAGCTGAGTGCGGTACGTGTGGCCGCTGGTTCTCGAGCCCCAGAAAACGAGACAAACATGAGCTGAGCCACCTGCTGGAGTTTGTTTGCCTCTTCTGTCGGGCCACCTTCCCCTCGAGGGATAAGCTGGAAGACCATCAGAGAGCCCAGCATCCCAAACCTACTGAAGCCCCCTGTGCACCTCTCAAAGCTGCTCACGAACAAGCGGAAGGGGTCAAACCTGTGCCGGAGATTTCAAAGTATGATGAAGATAAGGGGGGACAGGGTGGCCTGGGAGGTAGTCACTCTAGTCCAAGTCGCCTAAGCAGAAGGGCCTTATCACGACACACCTGCCCGCAGTGTCACAAGGTGTGCAAGACATCCTCAGCACTGAATCGACACATCCGACGCCACGAGCTCAGCAGTTCTCCAGAGAGAGAAAGGGAAGATAAAGACACAGAGCCAAAAACAGCAGAGACAGTTGCTGACATTCTTAGCAGAGACCTAGAGACTGAAAAAGCAGAGCTTCCCAGTGCTCTCTCTGTTTCAGTCATCAGCTATTCGACACCAGAGCTGCCCAGCAGTGGCGAGTGTCTGGCATCGCAGCAACCTGAGGAGCACCTCTGCGAGCTCACAGGAGGACATCAGGTGTTAGAAACCAGTGACAAACCTGAACTAACAGAGCCCCCAGTTCCAGAGAGAGAGCCCGCACCACAAGCTGCAGACCCTCCGTTAGACGCCCCAGTAAACCTTACACCCACCAACCATAAATTAACACCTGCCACACCCTCCGCCCTCCAGACCGTGCTCGTCATGAACGGATCTGAATGTCTCGACTACCGCACTCCCAGCAAAAAGCACCTAGACAGTCAGATCCACAGAATACCCAGCCCTGTGCACACTGTGGCATCCGCCAACACCTCCCCAAATGTGCCCATGACATCACAGACCAGAATAACCACTGCTGCTCCTCCTGTTTCCATGACAACATCTTCCAGCTCCGAGGGGGGATTCATGAAACGGGATGGGGTCATTATGGACAGAGAGAGGCAGGGTGGGAGCAGTTTATTTCTACGCGCTGGCTACGAGGAGCCCCCTCTGGTGCAAGATCTCAGACTCCAGTCTCTGTCCCGCAGTCCCTCTCCCAATGAAGCACAAGACCTGACCATGTCCTCCATACTAGCTCGAGAGAGGGAGATAGAGAGGCAAAGGGAGAAAGAGAGGGAGCTGGAGAGACAGAGAGAGCGGGAGAGGGAGAAAGAAATTGTGAGAGAGAGAGAAAAAGAACTAGAGAGGGTCCAGCAAGTCAGTAGAGCTGCTCACGTCCCAGAGGACCAGATCACACTTTTGGTCCCCAAAGAGGAGCCCTTAAGCCCTGTCCCATCTCCCCAACATATCCCCACTCAAACCACTATGAATGGACCCTCTTCACACAGGCACACTCCCAAATCCCCCTGCCGGTCACCTTCGATTGGACTGATAGCTCAAGCCAACCAACAGGTTCACTCCAGTTCACAAGGACTTGACAGGCTCACGCTGCCCACCGGAGCAGCTGGTGCCGGCGACCGCCCCTCTGCCCACGCTCTGCTTCTCCCCCGAGCCCCGCAGCCACCTGAGCCCGAGCACCAGGACACTGTTTCTTCTAGAGATTCCCAGCAAGGTAACACCACCCCTGTGGGTTACCCCTCCCAGGATTATCCACTACCCCTCATTGTGCCGGACAGCTACCGCTCTGGTAAGAAGCAGGACGAAAACCTGCTCATGTCCTCCTACCCGCCTGGAACGCTTCCCTTTGGGCCCTTGGGAAAAGTGATGGTCCCTAACGGCGGGGACCTGGCCAAGCTGCCATTCTATCCGGACCCCTACCAGCTGCTGTACGGGCCCCAGTTCCTGGCCTACCCCTACAACTTGGCAGCACTGCCCGTGGCTCTGAATATGATGGCACCGGGGGGAGACAAAGTGGAGCCTCTGCCCTTCCTCCCTGCCATCTTCAACTACACAGCAACTGCCGGGCCTTACATGGGGGCGGCCCCCCACCCCCTCGTGGCAAACCCCAGCTTCTACAGCAGCAGCAGCGGCAGCAGCAAAAAGCAACGGGACAGCAGCAGCAGCAAACCCTAGGACACCCTGGCACTAAAAGGAATATAATTTAAAGGGGACAGCCTCATGTGTTCAGGCTGGGAGCGGGAGGAGTGCATACACCGGCACAGCACCCCTGCCTCTCTTTAATCCAGCAGAGATCGGAGTTAGGAAGCACAGGTGTGAAGGGAGGAGAAGAAGCAAAGAAACTTTCCTGCCTTTACTCCCGCTCGCCTCTCTCCGCGTCTCTCCCGCCCAGCTGTAGCGTGTTATAGATCTAGAGCTCGAATAATCTTCCTCTTTGACTGATTATAATATCTATAATATAAGAATTAAGAACTGCTAACAGGGTGTGTGTTTTGTGAAAAAAAAAAATTAGTTCAGTCTACTTCCCTTTATAGTCACCGCATAACGAGGATAAAGGCTCTTCAGGGAAGGCTTGTGTGGGCAAGGATGAGGCAGAGGAGTCCTTATTCAACACGGCTGGAGGTGGTGAAGCATAAAACGACTCAAACCTTTTGCGTGCGTTTGTGCGAGTGAGAACAGCAGGCGTGTCCTGCTGGTATAAAAGTGTCCACGAGAGGTATATATGTGAGCTTTTACATGAACATGTACAGCAGGAAGGGATGTGTGCATGCAGGGGTTGAGCAGGTATTAACTGCATATGTGCGAAGGTGTGTGAGTTTGGGTGTGTGGGAATAAGATCATTCCGTATGAGACGCACACAGCATTCCTACTCTAGTTGAAGACGCTACCGTAGGTCAATGTGTAAAAGTGCATTTAGAAGTGATTCTTCATATCCAAATCATTGAGAAGTCGTGGCTATGGCTGGAGGCGTGTCTATGACAATGACAGATCACCTGAGCTCCTGAGGTCTCTCAGCAAACCTGGCGATTCCGGGGGCCAGATGACACTGTAGGATCTGTATAGCATTCACCATAGTTTATACCTTATGTGCACAAACTAGAAAAGTAGTGGTCACTTAAAAGGGACACTTGTAGCTGCTTTGGAAATGTAGCTGGCCACTGGGTAAGAATTAAAGGCTGGTAGACCATTGCACTTCAGTTTTTTCATCTCATTTCCTTCACTTAAAAACTTAAAAAAAAATAAAAAAAAAATGAAAATAGTACTTTAAAAAAAAGGTCAGCCTTCATGTTGCGTAGCTTTTTCCCCTCTTTGACTGGAAGAGGAAAAGGCTCCATTTTCTAAGCCAGGAAGAAGAGAGCAAAGAATGAGGGGGGAGAAAGAGAAATGAATTCAGGGTATTGAGTTATTTCTAAGGAGGAAAGAGAAATATATGGGCACAAAACTGCTGGACTCTGAACAGAAGTGCTTCGTAGAAATGACGCTGCGGACGAAAAATGTTGTCCTGCTCCATAACTGTGAGGAGATTGGAAAAAGAAAAAAAGTCTGAACTATTTCCCTTCCTGCCCTGTGTTATTACCAAGAGGTAGGAAAAGGCTGAGCTTAGCAGCCAAAAAGCGGTGGCCGACACTCTCCAGACGCCCTCGCGGTGGGGCCTTTTTGTTAAGTGTAATGTTATCTCTCTATATGTTTGTTCCGTTGAAACAATGTTGTTGTTTATGTTGTTTAGCCCTACCAGGTGGGGAAAGTGGCTTTGGTGGAAAAGAGGGGAGGGTAAAAACTTCAAAATATGAATGTAAATTTAGTCATGAGGTTAATGAAGTACAGCTACATTAATGGTAGAGTTGTTTTTTTGTTTTGTTTTTGTTTTGGGTTTTTTTTGGTTGTTTTTTTTTTTTTTTTAAGTTCTTTTTTTTTTTTTTTTTTTTTTTTTTTTTTTGGGGGGGGGGGGCTTCAGTCACAACAA
>VUQR01025908.1:0-11490 GCA_015108515.1 Hemichromis elongatus | reverse complement strand
AAAAGTCTCACGTATCCTTCCTGAAAAAGCAGATATGCTTATATTTCTGCAAAAGACTTTTTAATTCTCCATAGTTGATGGATGCAGAATTGCACAGTGCACAGTTCCACTGGACTTGAGTTGATTGATTGATATAGTTTTATTTTTGAGTGCCCAGCTCATATATACTTTTAAAAAGGAGAGTGTAAATGTTACTGGACATTCTTGTGTAATTGCCACTGAATAATTTATGTTATACTTTGTTATTGCTACAAAAGAATATTTATTTTATTATTATTTTACATTTACAACTTGTTTTTTTCTGGGGTCCTCGTGGCACCCCATTGAGGAGCAGTAGGCTGTGGATCTCTTAAGATCTCACTGTTGGGTTTGTAAGGTCATGCTACTCCTACATTTCTGTCTTGTTCAAAGATAAGATATAAAACAAAGTTCAAAGCTAATCGACCTGTGTGTTCTCCTTTTTTTAAAAATAAGAATCGATAAGAGAATCGAATCGTTAAAGAGAATCGAAAATGGAATCGGAATCGTGAAATTCTTATCAATACCCATCCCTAGTGCTGAGCCCCCTCCTGTATTCTCTCTATACCCACAACTGCAGTTCGACCTACAACAACAATTTCATCATCAAGTTTGCTGATGACACTACGGTAGTGGGACTCATCTCAAAGGGAGACGAGGCAGCCTATGGAGAGGAAGTCCTGAAGTTGGCAGCATGGTGTTCAGAGAACAACCTGGCACTAAACATCAAAGAAAACAAAGAGGTCATTGTCGCCTTCAGGAGGCACAGCACTGACTTAGCCCCCCCTATACATCAATGGATTGCGTGGAGAGGGTCCACACCTTCCAGTTCCTTTGTGTCCTCATCTCTGTTGACGTTTCCTGGACAGAAAACATCTCAGCGGTTGTCAAGAAGGCCCAACAGCAGCTGCACTTCCTGAGGCTCCTCAGGAAGTACAAACTCCAACCTGCTGCTGACCTTCTATTGCTCGTCCATTGAGAGGCTGCTGACATACTGCATCACAGTATGGTACGGCAGCTGCACTAAGCGGATAGAGCAAGGCTTCAGAGTGTAGTCAAGGCAGCACAGAAAATCATCGGCTGCCCTCTGTAGTTTATTTATGTCTATGTGTGCAGCTTGCAAAACAGGCTTACTCCTGTTACCTGATAACTTAGCATTGCACCATCTCCATACATGTTTCTTCTCTGGCTCTACAGAAAGCAATGGGTAAAGACACAGTGTCTACGACCATCTACACTGACCTTCACTGTCACCGCCGGGTGGATGGTAGAAAGACAGGCCCAGTGAGATGATTGCAGCGATTTCCAGAATGATGAGCGTGACGTCCTGCAGAGCTTCCCACACCAGCTGCAGGAATGTCTTGGGCTTCTTTGGGGGGATAAAGTTCTGTCCAAATGACGTGTGACGTTTTTCCAAATCAACAGGGTTACCAGACAGACCTGCAGAGACAACCAAAAAGTAGTGAATACCGACATCAACATTAGTTATTGTTCTTTAGTAAAACAATAATTATTCTGACATGTGGATAGAAACTAGGAGAAATGTCTCATGAATCCAGCAAAATGACAAAGAGCACAGACATACAGACACAGTCACAAAAAACAAGGAATCCTGCAACAGATGGTTTAGCCCAAATAGAGCCCAGTTATTACAAACGTTACTTCGTTTTCTGTGACATCCCTCTGCGTGTACCTTTATTGCAGGTGGATGAGTGGCTCATCTACAAGAGGCCCCTGAAAGTGTGTTGCAGTCAGACTGAAGTGTGTTGCTGTGTCAATATGTAGTTACAGCAATGCTGTTTATAGCGCTAAAGGTCATCGGTCCTAAATATCTCAATGAATTCTAAATATAACTGTTACAATCTTGTTCTGCAAGACATGCTTTTTCCACCACAGCTTATCATTAACAGCAATAGCAGCTGTGTATAAGGGTCACCCCTCAAAGGCAAACTCCCGTCTTTAAACTTTATTATGTTAACTCACCACACAGGGCAGAAGATTCACTTTAGTAACAGAGAGTCAAGATCAGCCCATTTTTGTTGCAAACTGCAGCATTTCCACACACAGCACTTATTTGAGGAATTCACCACAACAGACCTGTTCCACCCAAAAACCTTCTGCAATGACGTACTTATTTCCGCCACAAAAAAATGACCTAAAGGTCAGAAATCTAGTACACTCAGGCTCATCTACACAGATTGGAAAAATAAATCCCCTGATCAGGGGTGAATTATAAGCAGCTGTGAGAGGGTGTGCTGTTTTATAAGTTTCAGTGATGATTCCTGCACGTTTCTTTTTGTTTTGCTTTGTTTTGTAACAGCGGCTGAACTTTTGTTGCTTGCGACCTCTAAAACAACCCTTCGTTCCAAGTTAAAACCCTCTACTGGCTGCAATTAGTTCAACCAAAGAGAAGTGATGTAATTAACATTTAGAGGGCGATGAACTGAAAATGACAGGAAAGAAAGCTAAATATTAGTGGAAAGCAGCTAGAAATCAAACTTTATCCTCATCCTTTCAGTCATCTTGACACCCTTCAGCTTTATCCTGTGGCCCCTCGTGTTGATAACAGTCACCGGGTCAGGGGCCTGCAGTGTGCGTATGTGTGTGTGTCTCTGCGGCACTGATGAAACCAAAGCAGCCTGAACTGACCCAAGTTTCCCTCCCGCTGAACACACAATCTGCTGCTCCACCAGAGCCAATCTGCTCGACGTCAACACAGTACCACCCGTTCAGACCAGCCCAGTCTGGATGAGTTGCTCACAGGAAACTAATGAACCATCACATTAAACATCACATTTGAAATCTAAATGAACAAACGAACAGATTATACACATTTTATACTGCATCAATTGTTATTTTAAAGCTGGACCCCATCCCAGCTGACACTGGGCGAGAGGCAGCACAGACTGTGGGGAAGTTGGCAGTCAATTGCGTGTCTAGAATCATCAATTAACCTGACAGAAGAACTCCTTGAAATATACAATATTCTATGAGTGTAATCACCAAAGCTGACATTCTGCTCTGATGGCAATACAGGACACGAGAGACGGACAAGGTCAGTAATCTGAAGACCGTGAATGAGATCACCAAATTCAACAAAAAACTAACAACCACACATGAAGTGACCGGCAACAACTTGGCGGCCAGAAACATTCAGTGACTTCAACCAGTTTAAGGTGAAAAAACTACTGGTGGAGCAAAATGGGTGGGTTTTTGTGCCTAAAGGGACATCGCCACAGGAAGAGACTTGCAGCTAGTGACCAGAGACCATTAAAGGTCAATAAATTCAGCAAAGTTTGAGATCAGCAACTGAAGCAACTACCAATGAAAGCAAAGGATAATACTGACTGAACTTGTGTCTAACTTGTTAAATCTCTTCAAAGAGTCATGGGTCTACCCTGGAGCTTTCTTCTGGTAAGACATGCCCAGAATACCTCGTCTAGAAGGTGTCCAGGAAGCCTCTTAGTCAAATGTCTGAACCACCTCAACTGGCTCCTTTTGATGTGGAGGAGCGGCAGCTGCACACCGAAGACCTCCCATATGGCCAAGTTCCACACCCCATCTCTAAAGGAGAGACCAGCTACTTCTTGAAGGAAACACATATTTGCCACTTGTATCCACGCTTGGTGGCAGTCAGAGGTGGAGGTCTCGGCAGCCCGATACACAGCTACCTGACTATATCAAAAGTGGCTTTTGGTACAAAGAATGTCACCTTGCTTTATAGGAACATTTGCCCTTTGTTTCATAACATTCACCTCATGAACAGTCTGAAAAAACTTTCTGTAACTGCAGTCAAACATCACCTTACCTAACCTTAAAGTTTAAGAGTAAAACATTTTCCTTAAACACACCATTAAAATTTGCAGATGACACATGCTATTCTTGTCGAAGCATCCCTTATGGTGGAGTTGCATCAAATTTCTGCTAATATCAGTCACTGGATTTCTCCAACTAATCAATGAGTTCACTGAATTGAAAAATGGCAATGTTTCTCCTCTTATCACTCTGTAGAGATTGCTCCTAAAACTCTGCTTACTGAGAAACAAACAATATCGCTGAGTTATTGATTCCACAACTGTGACTGTCATTTTCCAGCCGTGGCTCATATCTCGCTGCTCATTCATTCTCTATATAAAGACAGTACAAACAAAAAGATTTCCCAGACGACCCAGATGCTCAGAAAGAGGGAGACACCAGGGCGTCATCCATCTTCAGAGCTCCTTACTTGTGGTCTTATTGAAACTGGGTCCAAATTAGATTTTAAAAACACCAACTGCCATTTTCTGATTAACAATGGATAATCAGCAGCTTGTCTCTATATTGATTTTCATTCACCAGAAGGATCTCAACTTAGTTCTTTAAAATCACGTGTTCGCGTTAACCTTAACTGGTGTTTGCTGCAACTTTGATGACGCACATATACAACTGAATGAAAAACAATCTAATCACTTGTTTAATCATGTATTTTTCCACTAAAGTCTAATAATCAAAGACTTCCTCCTCTTGGTCGTGCGGGCACCAACATGGCTGCTGGGGATTCTTAGAGAAATCGGGAGGTGTGCAGTGGAACGTGATCTGAATGTTAACAGACCACAATGCCAGGATCTCTCATGAAGACAGCCTCCAAGTGAGCATGAACACGAGCTCAGCCATGTTTCTGCCGTCAAATGTTTTAATAATGGACTCTCATTCTCGTCTCTCTGATGATGCTGTCCAGACGGACTGAAAGAGGAGTTCCTCCGCTCCTCCTCGTGAATTCTCCCCCGTCTGTCACACTCCTCTTTGGATGCAGTAATGAGGTGAAACTGTGAGATACTAGCTTCTGCCATTTTGAGGGTTTGCCTACACACAGCACACACAGATGTACTAGTTTCATGCCATCTAATCTTAATTGGACAGCTTCAGCGGCAGAAATATTCCACATTAAGGCTGACTGAGATAAGGTGAAAGATTAGATGTGGTAACGGAGAGATGAGAGGAGGGCAAATGAGGTGAGGGAAGAAGAGATGAGGTGTGGATGGTGTGATGATATAAGGTTAGATGAAATAAAATAAGGAGAAAGGACACAACACGAGATGAGAAGAGACAAGTTGAGATTAAATAAGTTCAGTGAGATCAATGAGATGTGAGTGGGGCTAAAAACAGTAGAGGTGAAATGTGGTTAAAGAAGATAAAGTAAGGCAATCCTATGACATATTCACACCAAACCCATAAAAAACCTATGCAAAGACACAAAGTAGGGAATGTGTGTAGAGGTGAATCTGTGTGTGGATGTTAAAGATATCACAGTTTCACTCTGTGTCTAATAAACCTATGAGCAGCCACTGGCTGTCCCACAGACTGTGGATGCTCCTGAACCCACTAACAGTGCATGCATCTGTAGCTAAACTCATCTTTTCCAACAGGTCAGAGAATGACTGCATAAGAGATCTGGTAGTAAGTCAACCAAGTGAGCTGAGGTTATACTATCATACCTTAAATGGCATGAGCCTATTTTGAATCAAGTTAGCTGATCTGAAAACATAAATGTTGACAATTGAAACGATATGTGAATATTAATATTAATATTAACATATGAATTTTTTATCATTGGACTCACGCTTTGCATGATTCATGGTTCAAAATGTTTATTTTTAATCTCCATCGGCCTTGTTGCAGCACTTCAGTTTATCTTTTGTCTGAAACAAGCAGCTTTAGCTTTTAAGCTAACTGTCTTTTGATTGGTTTAATCAGAAGGCATAAAAGGCAGAAATAGGAACCCAAGAGTAAAAAACAAAAAACAAAACTGGCAAAATGAGCATTTAGAGCAGTCTAAATTCTGAATCTGTGGCTCACAGACTGTGGGTTTATTGTTCCCCTTGACCTTATTGCTTAAAATTGTGGCTGTGATAAAATGAGTATCCACCACTGTAACAATATAAATATGAGGACATAAGGAATCAAGCCTTTTTTATATACTTCTTAATGATTCTTGTCTAATGTGGCACTTGTTAAATCTCTACATGCTGCGAACTGTTTTAATCTGAAGAATCCTTCAAGCTTTTTTTAGTTTTTTAGCAAAGCAAAGGTGACATGACATGTGTTAAATATGAAAATGAGAGCACCCTACCATGCAGTGGGATAAGGTAATATATAGTAACTATGACACAACACAAAGTTTCTGATAATATCTGTGGTTCAGAGCTGAGGAGAGAACATTTTTATGATGAGCTATGACACACGCCGATATTTTAAAAATACACTTTCTGTCACAGGCACCATTGGCGATATTTCATCACACCGTGGTTTCGTTCAGAGTCCGGTTTGATCATGCTGAGGCCAGTGATTGTCACTGAAAGCTGCTGTCAGATTAAAATAAAGATGAGTTCAATCACAGAGCACCTTTTTGTTTGTTTGAACAATATGAGTCTGTGTTTTTTCCCCCATTTAATGCTGTGATTGTGAAATCATGTTTCATCTAGTGCCTGGCATCGGCTTGCTGATAGCAAGCGTCCCCGTGGAGATGCACATTAAAGTTTTAAGATGACGTTCCAGTAAAAGAAGAGCAGCCCGCCGCACACTCACCAGTCACAGATGTTTGGAAATTTCAGCTTCCAGCACAAATGGGCTATATCGGTCCAAAATCAGAACTCTTCCAATCCACAGTTTTATCAGCCACCACACAGCTTTATCCGGTGCCACACACAGTTTTCACTTTCATTCATTCTTCCTCTACTACAAAAAGACACCACTACAGAGAATGAAGACTATTTCTCCTTTCTCTGTCCTCCATGCTGCCAAAAACTCTTCACGCTTCCTTCATCCTCTCTGTTGTTCTTCCACCTGCAGTTGTTTTTTTTTTCCTTTCACCACCATCCTACAGTTGGACTTACTGAGAAAAACAGCAGCGGGAACGATGGATGCTGAAATCACACACCTGGATCTAACAACAAAATAACAAACCCAGTACTGATAGTTTAGTGTAGGAGAGGCTCGGGAGGTAGAGCAGATCATCTACTAATCAGAGGTTTGGTGGTTTAATCTCTGGCTGCTCCACTCTGCATGCCAAAAATAAGATAGGGCAAGATACCAAACCCCAATTTAATTCTGATGTGTTCACGTGAATGTCATGTGATCACTTAGATGTAGAAAAAAAGTGCTCGTCATGTTGTAAAAACATGCTTTAAAAGTGCTATATAAGAAAAGGTCCATTCGGTAAAAGAGAACCTGTTATGCTTTTACCCATTTTACCCATAAACATGGCCACTGTTTGACACAATGAAGTCAGTGTAACTGCAGGTAATTTGCCTGACCCAAAAGCCTTTCTCATTGCAAAAATGTGGATTAGAAACAAAAAAGCAATTTATTTGTTTGTGTTCATGGATATTAATTGTCAAATGTTTTCAGTGGGGCATGAATCAGTTTGTATGAGACCGGTCTATAGCTTCACTTTTAAACAATTGTGGTGAGGAACAAAGCTGATGAACTGAGGTAATGCACTAACGCCTAGTTTAAAATACAGAAGTTATTTGTGTGTCTTGGATGAATCCACATAATCAAAAAAAACTGGCAGGCGTGCAGATGTCTGCATGGAGCCTGAAGTAATTTAAGTCAAGAGCACCCCTGTATAATCTGATATGGGTACAAATACACTGTTAGTATTAACAAAGTAAATATTGTATTATAAAAATGATCCAAACCCATCCAGCACAGCACTAATTTAAACTGTATGAGAATAGTTCTCTTACACGTTATTTCTGCGTTTACATTTCAGAGTCAAAGATCCTCCGATGATATTTTCTTCAAAACCCTTAAGCTGAGAAAAAAAAACAAGTATAAAGTAACAAAATCCAACACAACGTACAAGGCTTTTTCTACAAAGGGCTCCGCTTGTTTCATCTTTTACTCACACAAAAATACGTTATTATTAAATAGTGATACGACAAACTGTTGAACAGAGAGCTCATGCAGAAGTGGTGCAGTGAGCTGCAGGGCATGTCAGCAGGCGACAAAAATTTTACAACAAATGAAACAGAAATGACTTTTTTTGAGGCTCTGTAACCTTGTAACCTGTAAAAGGAAAGCAATGGTTTTCCCAACACCTTACCATGGGGAAAAAAAAACGAAGACAGTTTTTTCGCTTTTGAATAATAAATAAAATATTAAAACTTTAAATTTGGCTTGGACATCTTTCCCACGACTGCTACCTTTGATCTCCTACAAAAAGGTTTTTAAAAATTTACAACTGCCAGTTCAATAAATTCTGCTTTATTTAAATGGACCTGTTTGATGAGCATGCTGCAGTGATGTGACCTGACATTATGAACAGTGACTGAAATTATGTCACGGGCCTAAATTGGGAACCATCTCGTTAAAGAGTGATTAACCTCTTAAATTCCACCAGGTCATTGGTGAACAACCGAGAGGAAGGGTTGGGCTGAGGCTGCATTTAACCACAAGTGACACAGATGCTTTCAAAAAAAGAAGACTGTAGCTTCCAAACCAACCCTCAATCTTATCTCTACTAATGCATTAGTAGAGATAAGATTGCCTTTATCAGTTCCACAGCTGGGAGTGAAAATTCCATATGAAAAGATACATGTGAGCTTTACCCCCCCACCCCCACAAACACACTGTAAGGTAACAATTATCACTACACTGCTCTCTCCCATGCTGTAACTGTCCTTAATGTGGGGACAGTTCTGGTATCCATGCCACTAAATTCCCCCCCACAGCACAAAGATCTTTTTGATATCAGGATGAAGCATTTACGACCCTGCTCTCTTGGCCTCCATAATATTCATGAAAACTGAGAGCATGAGTGATAAAGGATGACTCACCTGACTATATCACTTTTTCCCCACATCTCTCTAGACTAGATCCTGTAGCGCTGACATTAGTGAACTCTTAAATCTGCATTCATCTTTGTAACGAGGTGTTTATTCTCTGCATTCCTGCTTTAATATCCCTCTCTACGTAATTGTCTTGTATTGCTTTCTGGATTTTTACATTGTCCCTCTTCTGATGAAGAACTGTCCTTTTGGGTTTTTTTTCTTACGTAATAACACCAACTCTCACATATCAGATCTTTTTCTTTTTTCTGATATAATGTAGAGAAGGGCCTCATACTGTGAAAAATGGTTATTGTGGTGGGATTTAAGTACATTTTAAAGAACGGAGAAGATAACACCCTTTGTCACTGTGAAAACGTAGATAAAATGTGTTTTTCCTGATGTCTTTTCCATAGATGTTAAAGCATGTGTCTCTTTGGTCACTGTTCCTCTAGAAACACAAGCTTGCTGAGGACTTTGTTACTGTAATACCTCCTATTATTTTCCTTTTCTCTTGCTATCTAGAAGCAAAATCAGAATTTATGTCATTGCTCAGCATTTTTCATATTGTATATCCCACAGAGCAGAAATAGATGTTTATTGGTTGACTGTACAATGCAGTGTATCTGTGTATCTCCTCTTTACCTCCACTCATTTGTTCAGTGGTCAAGTTTCTATTTAAAAGAACCACTTGCTTTTCTTTCAGTGCTGACAGCACCTTAAATGTAGCCTGGTGACCGAATTTGGCTTATTTTAATAATTAGATAATACTTTTGGTAGTGTTTGCACTACCAAAAGTATTATCAGGCACGGATGTGGATGAAATGTGGATGTGGATGAAAAACAAACATTTAACACAGACTGTATCAGATACAGGAGCAACTATGTCAAGAGGGGCGACCGTTGTTCAGGGGGTTGGGGCGCTCATCTTATAAGGTTGCCGGATCGATCCCCCAGCTCTCTGTCCTGGTTGTTGTGTCCTTGGGCAAGACACTTTACCCTACCGCCTACTGGTGTTGGCCAGAGGCCACGATATTTAAGCCTCGCTTCTGTTAGTCTGCCCCAGGGCAGCTGTGGCCTCCACCAGTGTGTGAATGTGAGAGTGAATGAATAGTGGAATTGTAAAGCGCTTTGGGTGCTTGAAAAGCGCTATATAAATGCAATCCATTATTATTATTTATTAAGATGCCAAGAGTTTAGCTGTGATGCCTTTACCATCCTTTTTTGTTTGTTTAGTTCTTTCTTGTTTGTAAACAGCTGCATGGCAAACTTTGGATAAAACTGTAGAGCTGTGGTATTTCTATCAGCTATTGCTATTATTATTATTATTATTACTGACTAATCATTTTAATTATTAAGGTGAATCTGATTTAACGGGAAAGGCTATTAAGCTGGGTGCTAATTTTGGGCTTTAAAAAATAAGCTTTATTTTATTGTTTTTTCTGAGAGGAAATTCACCCACCAGTCTCTGAAAGCTGCAACACCCCTTTTAAACTTCGATATAATTTTAAGCCAGCCTCAAGTGGCCAATAGAAAAAAATGGAAGACCAATAGTTCACCTGAAGCATTTCATTCACAGGCTAAGCCACAGATGGAGAATGATGATCGTGATGACCATATATCCCCGGTATGAAGGTTTCTCTTTAACACAGACTCGCGTCCTCTGCTGCAGAATGACGCAAGGCTGAGCTTTATAAGTCCTTAGGCCTTTTCTCTTTGAACAAAACCAGAGACCACGTACACAGCAAAATGACTTACACTGTATTTAAATTTGCACGTCTCAACTAAAAGAAAGAAAGAAAAAGAAAGAACGAGAGAGAGAAAGGCGGAAAGAAAGAAGAGCGTCTTTGTATCTTCCTTCCACTTGCTGATTGCTTAGAGGAGGATTCAGCTTCAATTGGCAAAGACATGGATGTCCTGAGGCTGTGTGTGTATGTGTGTCTGTGTGTGTCTGTGTGTGCATGTAACACTGAATAGGACTGGGGTCATGCAGCTCCTACTGAAACTCCAATTGGGTGCTGACTTCTTGCACCAGAGAGTTCAAAAAGATTTGACACACCAGCAGTCCGAGAAACCTCTTAACCTACATGACTACTGTACACTCTGTGTGTGTGTGTGTGTGTGTGTGCGCGTGTGTGTGTGTGTGTGTGTGTGTGTATGGGAATTCATTTACATAAAGCTCAGAACTGAACTGTGGCTGATAATTAGCCCTTTCACAGTACACACAGACAGGTGACACCGTAATGAGGGGATCTGGAGGCGTGATTTTAAAATACTTCTGCTCGTATATAAAAGCCATGTTACATTTCTGTTTGTCTGACACTTCATGTGCAAAGCTGCACTCTTAATCCTCCACGACTGAACTGTTAGTGATCTGGTGTTCCTTGAGGAGAAAACTCGGGATGCAGCTTTTGCCGTTTATACCCCCAACGTTTGGTACTGCCTCCCTCAAACTGGAATAATAATTTAAAGAAACTCTTAAACATCTCCTTATCTCCTTCTTTAATCTTGAATTTAACTAGCGTTTGCATCATAGACTATTATAGAAAATGACTAAGCTTATGGTCTGACAAATGATGTCAAACTAGAAAGACCTTAAATCTGCTTCTTCTTCTTTCTTTTTTTTTTTTTTTTAACTTTTTTTAATGACCTGGGGATGACA
>VUQR01025906.1:4923-17657 GCA_015108515.1 Hemichromis elongatus | reverse complement strand
AAAGGGAAAATAAGGGCAAAAAAAAAAAAAAAAAGAGTGAGTTAGTATTCAGACCAGTACAAGATGGCAGCGGAGCTGAATACTAATCCTCACGGCCGCTTTGTGGACGGGCGCCCAGATGGCATCGCATGTCAACTGGAGGTCAGCCATGGTAGCCGCATGTGAACGGCTGTTACTGCTAATATGAGGTATTGTTAAAGACGCTGGCCTGCTCGCATACATGAAAGCAAAGTCTCTAAAGACATCTGGGCTGCTTTGAGTTAATGATGGCCATCTCACGGAAAAATCATTAATCGTTAATCAAAACGCAGCGCTGACACACGCGAGGATGATTGACGGTGACCGGCTGCCTGACTGGCTGAGAGACACCAGCTGGATGCGTTTTTATTTTCTCTGTCAGTATTTACTCAGAGAGGATCGTAGCCAAGGATGGGTCAAGGCTGCTCCACCCAGCAGGTCAGGGGCAGCCCGGAGCGCCTACAGGAGCAGATAAGAGCGAGTGGAGCTCCGCGGCGAAAGGGCCGCGCTTCAGGGTTCATCGGCCAACTTTAACCTCCCGTTCGCACAGACACGCTCGGGAGGAGGCGGCGTGTTTCACACCGAGCTGCTGATTTACTCACCGAGCTCAGTTTATTTCGCTCTTCGAACCGTGCTGGTGCACGGCGACATAGCAGACGGGAATTCGTGGTGGATTCCGAATCGGCTGCGATTCTGAATCCGAGGTACAAACAGGAAGGCGTGATGGGTACGCGGCAGTTTGATTTATTCAAGGTGCCTGGATTAGCTCAGAAGCATCTTTCCGTGAGAAAAGGGATTAAACTGGAGGTTTAATTTGCCAACAAACATCATGGTTAAGTAGTTTGGAACTGTACAAGGCCATCTCAGCGCCTAAATAATGAAACGCTGCAGCAGCCCATAAAAAATTTGTAAGGTTAACTTTTTAGTCTTTCTGCAACCAGGAACTCACAAAAAAATGGACTTCATCTGCAAAGCATTTTTTATAGATAACTCCTGAATGTGTGCCCTGTAAACCGTCCCAGTTCTGCTATTTCTGTCACACGCGCCAAGTTACCCCGATCCTGAACATCAGCCTTTCACGCCTCCTTTTCTTACTCAAGTTGCTTGTTAAGGATATTTGAGGGAACCGAGACGAGTCTGAAGTTTGTCTTGCGGACAGACAGGAGGGTCACGGTTGTGTTTGTGGTAAGAAAAAAGTGTTAGAGAGGTTTTTTTTCAAAGCAACTAAATGGCTGGTTTTTGTAATTCAAGCACATCTGGAGCTAAAACATAATAATTCAGCTGTTTGTCAAAAGCAGCGGCAAACATAAAGGTTTCACAAATTATCAGTTGGAAAAAAAGAATGTGCTAATTAATTGAAAATGACAACTCCTGCTGTCTGCTTTACGGTTGGCTGCTAGAGTACGTCAGTCTTATCTCCAGTTAGCGCTCGCCTCCGTCGCTCACTTCAAAGTTGAGACTGTTTAACGCGTTACGCAGCCACGCCTCGTCGCTGATATCACACGCCTCTTCCTTTAGCTGACAGATAGTTACTAGGTCACATGACCAACAGAACCACGTGCAGTATAAAAGATGGACTGAACGCTCAGGTCTGATAAGTGAAGCCAACATGAAAGACCTGCGTTCTTTGAACGGCCAGCGGGGGTGGGGGGCTTACGCGAGTCATTTCTGATAGGAGACTATGTGAAAGCAGCTTTTTGATCTCGTAAGCACTTTGAGACCAACAGGACCCACTCGTTTCAGATTTGGTAAAATAAACATGAAGGCCGTTCTGTAAATGATTGTGTAAATTATGCTCATTATTACAGTCAGAAAGGAGGATTATACGGAGGGTGTTCATTGGCTACTGAGCTGTCACATCGATAAAAAATTAACCTTGAGGCTTCAAAACAGGACTTCTAACTGATGCGTGGCACCGAGTCCATCCTTTATATACCGTCTAGGGTCAGAAGATAACGAAAGATCAAATTTTAAGTTGAATTTTTAGACGTTGAGACGAAAATAATTCGCACACATCTTTCATGTCTGTTTGCCCCACACACCCCTCCATCACAGCCCTGCCATCCAATTCTGGTTCCTCCCCCCGCGTCAAGTCCTCACGCTGTCTTAAATTTGCTGAGGTTTGGTTTCTGACCTGGCCCCTCCTTCAGTAGGAGAACAACCACATCTGCCTTCAGCAAAGGAATCCCACACCGCTTACTTAAAGTCATGGTCGCTTCGGCCAGTTTTACAACCGCTACAGTCTTCAAAATGTGCAGAACGCTCAATCACTGCTTCCAGGGGAAGGTGGCTATGTTGGGGATCTGTCGCCCCTGATCCTCAGTAAGGTCTTCCCCAAACTGCAGCCTCACGGCTCGCTCGCTGATTCCTGTTCAGCTCATCTTCATTATCTGTTGGGGTTGTGGTCCTTGCTTCCATTCTTTCCTTCTATGCATCTCTGTTTTTACATCACTGCTACTGGGTCTACTTTCACTCCTCTTACTACAGACATTAAACTGAAACCTGCACACCATCTTCCGCTAACCTTGCGCCTTGTGGTTAGCGCTCGGTGTCTTGCAAAATAATTCATAGCATCCATCTTTTAAAAGGCAAGTAAGCTAGCTTTATGGACTGGCCTAGCGGCTGGAATGTGAACCCTCCAGGTTTTTCCCCGCCTGCTGCAGCCCTGCCTGCTGACTTCGAGGTCTAAATGAAGGGTATAGAAAAAGAGCAGCATGTGGTAATTACTGGATGAACAGACTGAGAGATGAGGAGGATTCAGTGAGAGGAAACATAGCTGGATCAAAGTGAAATATCATCTCTGTGACTCTGAGATATGAAGTCTTTCCGTGGCATTACTGAAGCTTGTTTCACACAACGGAGGCAGAGGATGTGTCGGAATAGATCTATCATAATAAAGCTAGTTTAGTCAGTCACAAGCACCGAGACCGTCCTCAGGAAATCAAAACATCGACGTACTCGCACGACAAAAACTTGACCTCTAAGCAAGCTAGGTTAGATCCAGTAACTCAAAACACACATCAAGAACTGGTAGAAAACCAAGGTTTCTGTAGATATTCTCCCCCACTGGTTTGTGTTTGATCTCGCGTTGTCTGCCGGTCAGGCCTATACAGTTTTCATCTCGCAGAAGTCACCAGGGAAGGGGGTGGGACTTCCTTTGAGGTGACAGCAGAGAGGAGAGGCAGACGAAGCATCAGAGCTGGACTTTTTAGAAGTGGAATACCTGCTGCTGACCCTGGACTTTGGGGATCTCCTCTTTTTGCCTGCGGGTTTTGGGCCTCTCCAGGCTGCCTTGCTGGAGGTGTTTGAGCCGGGCGGCGACCGTGGGACCCTTCGTTGGGCCGGGAGAGTTGCTGCTGTTCTGTGGGAGCCGAGAGAGAGAGAGAGCACCATGATTTTAATTTGACTTATTTCAGCTTGTTATTAATGTTGACGTGAAATCAGACACAGGCTCTCTATACTGTAATAGTTTGTCACTGTCATCTGCAAAACCTCTAAATGAGAACGCGACGCATGGTAACCAATGGTAACGTATCTTCTAAGATATGCGAGTCCTAAAATCAGTGCCTACTTTTGTCTCGTCCTGACTGCAATCTCAAATACTCGTAGGATCAGAACCATTCACTTCACAAAGCCAGCACAGTTTATAGTCACCGGCCACTTTATTAGACACACCTGTTCAACTGCTCATTAACACAAACATCTGTTAGCTTATGGATTCAGGGGAGGATAACCAAACTGCTTTGAGATGATGGCAGTAAGCTATCAGCTACTCAACGAACCACCTGTTGCAAACAAAGTCTGCAGAAGATCATCTTTAAACACACAGATACTGAACCGTGAAGCGGATCGGCCACAGCAGCAGAAGACCAGACGCCACTGCTGATGTCTTGAGTCTGAGGCTAAATTTCATATTTTCACTGAAATTGGACAAAAGGAGATTGGAAAAATATTTCCTGGTCTGAGGCATCTTCTGCTGTAGCAATCACATGGTTCAGTGACAACGACATGAAAGGAAGGATCCATCCAGCCTCGCATCAACAAACTGGTTCCTGGAGCAGGACGAGTTCACTGAACTCAAATGACCTCCGAAAAGCCCCTTTGGGACGTGGTGAAACAAGAGATTGTCATCATCAAAGTACATTAAGTACATTTTGCATACTAGCAAAAAAATAATTCGAGTATATAGTTCAGATCAGTTATCTTCTGTGCCAGGCCGGATCAGGCGATGCCCATCTACACATCCATGTCACACAGAGCTTCCTATTTAAGCTCCTCCCCTCCTTACGTCTTCATCAACATCACATGTGCAGTCACTGATGCTCGCTCTGTTCGGTGTGTCCTGCCGCTCTTTTCTGCGGATGTGTAGTGAAGGTTGCTGAAGCATCGTACCGTGGACGGACATTTTTTGAATAAAATGATCCTGACTGAGCTTAAATTGTTAAAAAGTGACAAAAAAAATCCTCACTGATGACTGGATTTACATCTATCACAGTGCTGCGCGCTGACGATTGATTGCAGCTGTACAGACATCCAGACAAACGTATCCAGGTGCCAGTGTTCACGATTTCTGTCTTTTAACCTCTAACCTTAACTGCGTCTCTCTGGACTGAATTTCAGTGAAAGTGCTCTACCTCAGGAAAGCACAGATTTAATGACCAGTATTAGAAAGAGGCAATTTATTTCTGCTGACATTAATCACTGTTGGCAAGAACTTTAAAGATGCCAGGCTGCTGGAAACGCCTTCAGCGAACTAAAGCGGGATGTGAATTGAAAGCACCTGCGCGTGAGAAAATAGATTCTTTCAGAGAAACGCTTCTGTCTGCAGGTCTGAACCTGAAATCTCCTCCCTCGCCCTCCCTCCCTCGCCTCACCGTTCCTTTATTTTGACAGCTACCTGCTTAGTGGCGTCGTGCGATAATTCCAACAAAAACAAGACCTCTTTTTCTCGGCTCAACGTGCCGGCAGAGCTGTCATAAAGAGCACCCGCGCAACTAAATGCATCATCTGCTTCGATCGGTCCCGACTCACTGCACGTCGCATCACAGCCGTCAGCTACGAGGAGCTGCAGCGGCGGTTAACGGTCAGACTTAATGCAGGTTTTTATAAACAAACATCACAATATGCAAGACTGGAAGTCAGCAGAGGAGAGGACACAGTAACAGGTTAGAAAGAGAAGAAAAGTTCAGCCACCTTATATTTATATTCAGCCTTCTGCCTATAATTGGATTTTCAAATAAGTTTTCATTTTCTAATAAAGGCACCAGAATATCCAGTTATTTCTTTTAATCTTTGATGTATTTCAGCGTCCGTTGGTCCCACACGGCATGACGTAAAAAAATAAACTGAACAGGGTGTTTTATATTCAGCATACATTTTAATTATATTATCACAGGAAAGTAATTAAGCATCACCAAAAAAATTAAAAGAATCCGATTCACAATCAGTGCTGTCGACATGGCAACTTTGATAGATTTTAAGACTTTATCTAGTTTTCTGTTAAAAGAGGTCATCGTTACTCCCCCGGTCAGAAAACAGCAGACTAATACCATCAGTCACGGCTCGCGGTACTGCGCAGCGCGCTGTGACGCTGCAGACACGGGACTGCCCTCCCTGACACATATCCTTCAGAAATGAGACATTTTTGCTGGTATCTTTGTGTAAATGAGCCTCATCCTTCGCCGCTGTTTCTAACATTTGTATTATTCCATTTTGCACGACTTGCACAAGCGAAAGAAAGTCTCGCTCCTCGGAAACAAAATGTAAAGAAAAGAGGGGATGACTCGAGACTTTTGCACGGTGCCCACAGTTCTCGCGCTTCCTCGCTCCTGTAGATCCACTTATTGTATTTAAATTAAATTATAATCAGTAAATAAATTCAGTCACTGCTAGCGAGCGGAACTCAATCCCCAGATTTCCCTCGGCGTGTCTTTTTCTCCTCTAACACAAACGGCTGATTACATGAAAGCATCTGCAAGGATGTGACTGTATAAATGGTGGGAAGTACAGGCCTTTTTATAAACCAAGGTCAGAAAACCACCAGATTAAACTGCTCGCGTTTTACAGCTGTGGTTTCCGCTCCTTATTTTCAGCGTAACCCTGATAAAGGTGTTGACTCTTTGTGTTAGTGGTTCCAAAAGCTTCAGCAGCAGTAGGAAATAAAAAGCAGTACACAGAAAGGGGGAATGAGCAGAAACAGGAGCAGAGGCCACAGGTGTGGCGGAGACAGAAGCCAACTGGAGGGTTTTAATTTACCTTTCTGCCCATGATGCAGGGAGAGGTGGGCGTGGCCTTTGGTGGGCTGCTGTAGCCTTTTTTACAATCTTTTACGGGCATTCTCTGAAATATCTTTGTAGTTTTATGACAGACGTGTTATCACACCGAGACAACGTGTATTAACAGAAATCTGCAACACAAACTAGATGAATAACTTCTCACTCAATAATCCAGACTAATGTACCTCCAGCTCGGCAATAATCTTCTCCTCGTCGTCTTCGTCTTGCATGGCCGAGGCTGCGATCACGGGAGGGGTTGAGGCGGGTCGGGGAGCATCGGAGGGGGTCCGCCTCAGTTTGACGAGGGTTTTTGGCAGGTCACCATCTTCTTCCATCTACAAAAGGGCGAAATCAAGACAATAACGTTTCTAAGCACTACGGCAATTGTGTCCAATTCAATTTAACTGAATTCAGTTCAATTCAGTTTTATTCACATAGCACTAAATCACAGTTTGTCAAGTATTGTAAAGTAAAAACCCTGCAATGAAAAAAAAAAAAACGAAAACAGAGAAAACCCCAGCAATCATATGATCCCCTTTAAGCAAGAGCTTTGGTGACGGTGGGAAGAAGAAACTCCCTTTTAACAGGAAGAGACATCTGGAATAACCAGGCTCAGGGAGGGGCGGTTACCTGCCACGCCCGGTTGGGGATGTGGGAAAGAGGACAAGACAAAGATGTAGATCCACTGTACATAACACAATATTAGAGAACCGCTATAGAGAGACGTGCACCAGAAATGACGGGCTTAAGCAAAAAGGGAGCTACGTTTTTTCTGTTGCTACATGTGTCAAAGTAGAGAAGGAGATTTAAGTCCACCTCTGACAAGAGGCTTTAGCTATGAAAGCATGACAGGATGAAACAACTCTGCTTAGAGGATATAGTTGGTATAAAGAAAATAGTGACATTTATTACCAATAGACTTGAGAAAAGGCAGACATATTTACGGCAGATACCTAAAATAAAGGAAAGTTCCCACCAAAACGATCCATATGGATTAACAACACTGCAGGCCAGAGGGAAAATACAGAAACTTGATTTATAGGGTGAGCTAAAAAAAAGGCAGCATGCTGCTGTGAGCCTGCAGCAGCAAAGTCTGCAGAGATCCGCCAAAATCTGGAGATGTGTGGCAAAACCCTGTCAATGCACCAGCATGGTAATAATGCTGAAAGTGCTCTTAAGGGTGTTACTAACATGGTGAAACCTGCATTAGTGAAAGATCGCACAAGTAAGTGAAGTGGAAGACACTTTGTGTTTTGTTCATGACTCCAAAATGTTAGCTAGTAGATATGAATATGAGCACAGCCCTGATGGACTGGTGACCGGTCCGAGGAGTACCTCGCCTCTCACCCCTCAACAGCTGGGATGGACTTCAGCCACCATGTGACCCTTTATTGAAAAAGTGGCTAAGGAAATAAATGAATGTATTCAAACACGATCAAGTGATCGGTTCTGTGGTTGTTATCTAAAGAACTGAAACTGTGGCTCAACAATCAAGGTTTGAATTATAGGTGGTTTTGGATACTGAATCCTGATGGAGTCTCACCTTCAGGTTCTTGGAGGTGACGATGACTTCTCCAGTACGGTTGGTGGTGAGGCCGTGAGCGGATGGGAAGCTTCGGCGAGGTGGAGGCGGAGGAGGAGACTTGGAGGGCTTTTCTGTTCGATACTTGGCCACGTTGAGGTCCACTTTAAAAACAAACTGATTTTTAGTATTTTAACTTCAATTTTATTTAAAAAGTACCAAATCACAACAACAGTTGTCTCAAGGTGCTTTATTATGATCCCATATTGGAAAGCACTTTGGTTATACAATAGTACAGTATAGTATAGTATAGTATAGTATAGTATAGTATAGTAATAGGGTTTGGTTGTACAATATAAAGCGCCTTGAGGCAACTGTTGTTGTGATCTGGCGCTATATAAATAAAATTGAATTGAATTGAAAATTGAATTATAGTGGGAAAGAAAAACTCCCTTTTAAAGGGAAGAGACCTCTAGCAGAACCAGGTTCAGGGAGAGGTGGCCACCTGCCGCAGGAGGAGGTCGGGGCAGGAAGACAGGACAAAGGCACTTCAGTCAAAACTGAAGTTCAGATTTAAATTTGAAACAGAAACCCACCTGAGCCTCGATGTGAACCAGCCCCCTCCATGCTGTTCAGCTTCTGGGCAGCGAGCTGCACCTTTCCAGGCTGCTGGTCCCCGCTGGGTGTGGTGTTTGTGGTGGTGGAGGCGGTGGAGGTCGTGGCTGTGGCCCCAGTGGTCCCGGCTGCGGTAGCTGCTGCGGTGGGCGTTATTGGGACGGTGATCTGGGGCTTTGGGGGCACCGCCGGCTTGTTTATGTGCCTGGCAGCGAAGTCAAGGTCAGGGATGGCTTTCATCAGCTCTGCCTGAGTCTCTTCCAGCAAGCGATTGATGTCCTGGGCGCTGAACTGAGTCAAGCTGGCACGCTTCTCCTCCCAGTCCCGCTCGGCCGCCTGACATAAATACAGATATAGACAAATGATATGCCCTAACATGCAAACTACTAAGAGCCAGAGCTGAAAACACATAACTGAGACAGAGAGAAGCAGTTTGTTTTCTAATGCTGCATGGACAAATGGAATTATAAACAAACTGCTGGCGTGTGAACACGGTCTCATGGAGGGATTTAAGTACCTTCAGATGCAATTTCAAATGTAAATGGATATTTGCCATCTGGCCGATCCCGACAACGTGCACATTAAGATTGTTCACACCAGTAAGATGAAGAAAAACAGTCATAATGAGCAGCTCATTACCAGTCGCACTTCAGCTGACACAGACTTATCAGGAGGACGCCGGCTTGGCAGCTCATCGAGAACTCGATTTCTAAAGGTCATCGTAGGCGGGATGTCCTGCTCGGGGCCCGAGGCGTCTGCGTCGCCGGCAGACACGGGCATCCAGTTGGCCAGGCCGGCGCTGGTGCTGAGATCGGTGAGGCTGAGAGGAGGACTGTTCAGGATGTCGAGATCAGAGGTACGACTCAGGTCTTCGGCTCTTTTCTGCGGTTGGCCGGAGAGGTCCTCGGGGCCCTTCCACACCCCCTCGGTGACTTGTCTTTATAATAAAGGGGACAACAGGATAACGGTAAGGTCCTAGACTATGTCATCAGCTAAAACAATGAAGTCTATTGTCATTGATTAACCAGGTTTATTGCATTTACCTTAATAAACTCTGGTAACGAATCATAAATGATCCAAATTGTTGTTGATTAAGTGCAAATACTCAGTTGCAAAGTTCAGCTGCTGAACCCATAAAAGGCAAAAACGACGCCAGATTAAAGTTTAGTGCGTTCACAGCACTCCTTATGAGATCTCTCCCTGGAAACCTCGTTCTGAGCACCTGTGGAGGAACCTTCATTGTGTCGGACAGGAAGCCTTCAACGTGTCTCAGGATGTTACAGCAGAACGAGCCACTTACGCCACACAGCTGAGCCCGGCACGTCCCCGGGGTCATCTGTTCTACGCGTTTTGTCCGTTGTTTGCGTCTATAAATGTAACGATGTTTGCTGCCATCTTCAAGAAATTAGACTTTACCTAGGTAGATAAAGGATTATTAAAACAAACATCACTGCAGCACCACTGAGGGTAAGTGATGTATTACTCATCGCATGAACAATTAAATTACCGCATATGAGGACGTGAAGAAAGATGACACAGCTGAAATACTTGGCCGTACTTGGTGTACTGGAGAGGAGCTTCTCACATATTTTAATCTTACTCATCTTACATTAAAGTCAGCTCCCCAAGAAAACCGCCATCGACATTTTTTTGAGATTTATAATCCTGTTTACAGGATTCAAACTTTTTAATTTGAAGTTCCCGAACAGCTGCTTAGACAGTTTTTAACTTTCGACATTTGCTTTCAATAAAAATAAATAAATAAAACCCTCGATATACGACATGTTATCATTTTGATATCAGCAGAAACGAGGCGTGCTGTCTGATGAAGGCACTGACCAGGACGATTAAACATTAATCAGAAATACCAACCGTGGAAAGGAGAGACCGCCGCGCCCCGACGTGGACTCACGGGGATTATTCAGCGTTTGGCAGCACAGTCGTGAATCAACTCTGCTTTTACTTCCTTAAATGTTAATCTCAAACATATAACCTGGTATCCCGTAAAAGCTGCATTCCACTGATTCCACATTATTACGAATCCTTTTTCAATCCTGGATCTTTGTTTTGGATAAAACACGAAATTAAATGAAAGAATTTGCAGAACATTTACGCAGTAATCGGCCCTTAGCTCACCGCACAAGCCTTTGGTTCCATTGAATCTGTGTAGATGTGATGCAGTAGTTCATCGCATTTAGCAGGTTACTGCCTCTAAAACGAGAGAAAACCTCAACCTCGAGCACAGTTTGTGTAAAACTCCAATAGGTGGTCATTTTATGCAAGCTTGATTAAATTCTGTGCAAAGTGAAGGATGAATAGTGGTTCTTGTGAACATAAAGATGGACGGATGCCTCGCTGTGGACGAGCTCATCGGTCTTTAGTTGGAGCACCTTTTTTGGCACACAGACTGTAAATAAAAGATGGGTGTAGCTACTCACTCGATTTATAAAGTCGCCCTTTTGACACCTCAAGGTGACCATTGTTGCCTTTTGCCATCTCGGTGTTTGAAACCTGATGTGGCGAGCCAAAAAGGACTTGTTCGGGACACTCATATTGCAGCAACCTTAAACATTCACAGTCTGATGGATCAAATTCATCCACCCAGGTGGGATTGCCAGCCTCCTCTGTCTAAGGGGGAACTTCCAGCATCCCAGCATGCAGCAAATTAAACACTCAGGAGCATTTTGCTCTCACCAGACTTGCATCCCTGCGCTCGGTACATCTCCACAAAATGAAAATCAAGATGCTGTTTTTAGTCACTGGCGCCGATGCAGAACGCATCACAGAGGGAGAAGGAAATGACCGTGAACCAGACATCAAGTATGATTTTTGATTTTTCCAGGCTCGTTCCTAATACCTCCATCACATGTTGTGTATATACTGTAGTTTAATATCTTTATTTAAGCCTTTTTAAAATCTGTAAATAAAGAAAAACTTTTTTTTTAATAATTAAATGATGGAAAACAATTTGTAATAATGATGATTGGTCCTGATAAGGTTTTGGTGTTATGTAACTGAAGTCATCTGTATTATCTAAACCAGATTATTAAGAGCTGATGACTGACTGTGTGGTTTGATGTAAAACACTTGAGCTGACCCGCTTTAATAACTGACCGAGCATCATTTCACTTTTGATTCGAGTACCTGCGCAGCGTGCTGAGAGCATCAGTCATGGTGTTGCAGCGCTTCAGCAGGGCATCCAGGCGGTGAGGCTCCTCTTTCAGGAACTTCACAGCCTCCACCTCCACCCTCAGCACCACCCGCATCTTACTCTGAAGGCTCGGGAACTGGTCTGCACGGGGCGGGGAGGAAAAAGGCATCGGTGAAAAGAGAAAAGAGAAAGCTGTGTGGAAATGTTGATGTGAGAAGAAATGGAGCCGGAGAGCAGGGACGGCGGGGGGAGGATTACAGGGAAGGGGACATAAAGGGAAGACGGGATGCTGTTTCTGTCACCCAGGATTTTCCTGTCATATCCAGATAGCTCCTATGAGGAGGGCTCAGCGGGGGTCAGCTAAACGAGAAGTAAGAACATGCTAGGCTTGTAGCATCTGAAATGTTGGATTTCACCTGCCACTCAAATTAGCAGCCATGGTGGTGCCTCGGGGGCAGATAAGTACAGATATTACTTCTTAGTACTTATGTGTCCTGTTTGGGTTTGTGTGCGGGTAACAAGCTGTATGCGCCTCAGATTCAGTCTCTTCTTCTTATGGTTTTCAAAATAAAAGACTTGAAAGCAGAAGAGACAAAGTAAATGTCATTCTCCACCCATAAGCAGTTAGAAGAATGGATGGTAGCTTTGTTTCATCCATTGTTCTGCCTCTCTTGCTTGACTATCGATTATGTTTTGTTGCTCTCACTTCTTGTTTCCTCCGTGTTTTATGTGTTCCCCTTCGTGTTTGTCTGTTTTTATATGATCCCTCTTTTTTCCTATTTTTTTTTGGAGGTTAGTTCCTAATGTGGTCTTACTTCCCTCCTTTAATCTTTTCCAGTGTTTGGTTGTTTTTTTTTAAATATTTTATTTATTGGTTTTTAATTTTCCACAATAAACAGAAACGTAAAGAACAAACCAGAGGCTGCGAGGCACATGGGAAATCAAAGAGGATGCGACTGCTACAACAGTGACTTTGAGAAAACATAACCAAGAACAACCAAGCTAAATACATAAAATCCTCGTCCTATTGGACCGAGAGTGAAGTCGGGATCTCAGCTTCCTGCTAAATACAAAATCAAATCAAATCCTGCTCCTTGTATAATCAGGAACCATCTCATCTTAAAGACCTCATGGTACCGTATCACCCTAATAA
>VUQR01025904.1:11773-25046 GCA_015108515.1 Hemichromis elongatus | reverse complement strand
AAACGCAGTTTTGCGCACGAAAACGGATCTTTTTAAAAACTCCGGCCAAAGTGAAGATCTGCGTTTTCTCCGTTTTCAGCGTTTGCGTGTGGACAGACATAACCGGAGTTTTAGGATCCGCGACGTCACTTTCTGCGACACAAATGCTGACGTCAGGTTTGCGACCTGTGTTTGCACTACGGCATGGACGCCCTCAGAGCTGCGCTCGCGTTATCAGTTGTCCAAGCGCTTTTTGTTTGTTTGTTTTTACATGTTTCATGTTTTGTTGAACGTAAGCAGGAAGGCAAAAAGTTAACCTGACTGGATAGGATACGGGGAACTACTGCCGCCTACAGGTCTGGCATGTCAGTGAATGTGCTTAACAATGCCCTTATGCGATTACGTGTGGACGGAGTTTTTTTTTTTAAAAACCCGGCTATGTGTGGACCTTAGTCAGTGCTAAACTTTAGAAACAGCTTGTGCAGGCACAAACACTACACACAAAACATAAAAAACTACCATTATACATTTTTATATATATGTATAATGTAATGTATACGTTGCCAGTATACTGTTGTTAACCACATAAATGTTAAGATAAGCAAATTCCAAAACGTTCCCAAGGTCACTTTCTGTGGATTCTGGAATTTTTCATTGGGTTATTATTATGAGTAGTTCCTCCAATTGTGGGAGTAATTATGTATGCATGCATTTTCTTTACCTCTGAGGTCTTTGGATCAGACTTTATAAATTACCTTGTAGCTGGTTGGCTTGGTTCAAACCTTAAAACATTTCAATATAAGAATTTTCGGAAATGTCAACAGACAAAATGAATGAGAAATTCATTCAGAACCAGAGCCCTTAATAAAATGACTTGTGTCCTATAGGCTACTGCATGGAAGACAACTAAAAAGGCAAACACATGTAAAATTTGTGCAATTAAAATATTTCACAGACAAATTTTTTGTGTATATACATTACATAAAAGGTTTGCATCCAAAAATTGGGATTTTTTTATGTCATTTTTTCTCAGGACTTTTGGTGTATAAAGGCCTTGAGAAGCACATCACTGTGTGGGTTTGAATTAAATGCACACTAGAAACTTCGATTTTCTAGCTTATCTAGGTGCAGAGCTTCCTTCCCATCTTACATAACCCTAGGTCCTAGTAGCAGCTCGTGCAAACAACCCCTGGTATCATTTTATGAGGAGAGCGGTCTATCTGTGTGATAAGGTGCTGGAATTTCCTTTTATGTGGATGGTCATTTCCCATCTTTCCTTGCCTTGCTTCAATTAGATCTGTTTTGTTTCCCAGGACATTTGCTGTGCATTTCAGAAATATCGGAGGTCATTAAGCCACTTATCCACAAGAGGAGTGATAATGCAACTCAAACAAGTAAATGGACCCAAGGTGATCCTTTAGTTTCACAGTATATTCTTTTTCCAATAAAGCCACGATTGCCAGTATCATGGCATTTAACAGTGTTTTCAGTGTAGCTACAGCGTGATCGCGAGGAAGGAAATTCACTGAAACGTTGAGCGTGATAGTCAGGTAATGCACGAGTGTATGCATTTTCTCAAATGGACCTCGATTACACGCCCAGATACTTGTACAGGAGCAGTGTGCGCTTTCTGCACCTCCCAGGGACAGATTTATGGTCGCCAGTTAGCCGGAGAATTGGAGGCTGGGTTGAAATGGTGGCCAGTTGGTATCGGTGTGCAATTCAGAGCAATAAGTGTGTGAGGGGGAAAAAAAAGGATCATCAGTGCCGCAGGGCAGCATTACAGCATCATTTGTTGGATGCTGTAAAAGGTGCAATTCCATAAATGACATCTCATCGCACGTGAATGCGCGGTGTTGTCACTGGTGCTCGGCAGAGCGAGTCGCTGGAGATTTGTTACGCTTTGAAGCCAGTTTACGTCCCGACCTTGACTTGAAGGTCATTTGCATTTTTGGAAAAATATAAAACAAAGTCATTATATTTAATATAAATAAACATTGTGATCCTGGCTGCATTATTGAAAGACACCTGTGATACTTAAGCAATACTTAATCTTTATCAAGAGAAGAATTCCACAAGAGTCAAGATGACAGTTTTCCTGCCATTCACAAGCTGATCTGGTCAAATCAGCTGAGACAACTGTGTTGTTGCAATAAGACACGGACTGTGGTGGAGACACATGGACTCATGATAACACTAAAGATGTTTCTATGTGTCCACTTAAGTACTCAGGTGAAATGAGTCAGTGGCACTGTTCACTGTGGACTGATGATTGCACATGTGTCATGGTTACTCTGAGTGCTGACTCTATATTCAGTCCTTGTGTTCTATTCAGCATTTACCTCAAAGTTAATTGTCTCTTTATCCAGTCATTGTTTAGAGAGAGCCATAAAGAGAAGCCCGAACAAGAAGCACTCAGGTCAGCTCACTGTCTGGCTGTTTCATTTAAAGGGAGCAGGATTATATTATGTATATATTAATTTTATTTTCTTTAGGTTTCTTTTTAAAAAATACTTTAACAATTATTGCACTAAAACATGGAGGTTGATGAAACCTTATTTATACACTTGGTATAATTTTAAATATGTACATTTTTTTATTTCTGTGGCTGTAGTACATGTGTAGCATTCAATACATTTTTTTTTGTTTAAAGGTTTAAAAATTAATGTTAATTGAAAAAATGATGATCAGAATTGATCGGGATTATCATAAGTGTATTCAAACGGTCTCTTAACAGTTATAACCGGTTACTGTAACGCACAAAACAAAGTCATGGTAAAATTCATCAACTACACTCTTTTGCTTCAGGCTCTATGTACATGAGCTCTAAATAAGCATAATAAGCATGTGCTTCAGCCAATACCTTTGTGATCAGCCTTAGCTCGTGCTTTCTTGCTTTGTGGTACATCTTTATTCTCTATTCGCTGAGAGATTTGATGGCTAATCAATTAAACAAATAATTAAAGAGGAAAAAGCTACAATTATTTATCACTTTGATCAAGCTGTTGATCTTAAAGGAACGGTCAGAGGTCAAATGTGACATGAATTTTTTTTTTTTTTTTAAATCTTTATACAGTACAGTCATAGAGCAGTTTCAAAGTTCTAATTTGGGTCCATTTTTAACCAATAAATGTTGACCTTCAAGGCGTTGATGGAATTGAGCCAAACCAAAGTGACAAGACTCGCATGTTTCATAACTCTACTTAACCTTTCGAAATTGTAACATTGCTTATGTAATAAAGATAATTCACATTTAGGTTTATCATTCGGATTGTCTAACTTAGAAGGAACTACTTCCTCCTCCGCCTTTCGTAGTCATATGCAAAATACGTCTGTATAAACGTGTCGCAGCCCATTGGCGCACACTCACAACAATGGCTGAGCGTAAACGCAGTCATTGTGTGGACGTATTTTACCTCCACGAACAGCCAAGACGCGGTTTGCGATACGTGTGGCAAGACAGTGAGGTGTTGTGGCAGCACCACTAACCTTGTCAAACACCTCAGAGTAACTCACATCACAAAATATGACGAGTTTATGTCCAGGCGAAGTGAAGAGGAGGAGAGGACAGGGACGGGTGCTGCTAGGGTGAGACAGACGTCTCTCACTGAGTCCTTTAGTGCTGTAGGCAGGCAGCGTGCTCAAATAGCACACAACTTCAGTTTTTTTTTTATTCTATATGAAAATTCTGCATTATAAGGCAGTTAAAAAAAATGTAGTCTTATGTCCTGTAAACATTATGAAGCTATAATTTTAAATACAATAAAATATTAGGTTTTAGTACAAAGTATCGGTATCGGATCAGTATCAGTATCGTCGATACCACCCTGAATTTTACTTGGTATCGTATAGGAAACGATATCAGTGGTATCGCACATCACTAACTATCACCCACGTTGTCCTTAACATGCTCTACCAAACATTTTTAACACAACCTTTTGTTGGCTTTTACAGCCCACAATGCATGTCTGGCTTGAGCCTTTCTGCTGTCACAATGCTCACTGTTAGATGCAGCAGCTGTTTTCAGGGACAGGGATCTGTTTAGGCGAAGCTGTTTTCACACATGCAGCTCTGAACTTTTCCAGACGTTAGCCGACGGGCCTGAATGTCAGAATGCAAATTGCTGGCTCATAAAAAGGTCTTTAACCTGCCAGCTCTCTAGCTTAAAGTCTGTGTGATGTTCAGATAGATCCGTGTTATAACAATGCCTGTCAGTGAATTCACAGTGAAGGAGTGGATATGGAATATTTCTTGCAGTGTGAGAATGACAAGGACAAACTATTTCCTGTTGTGTGCTACATGTCAGAGAGGACGCATTTGGACAGAGGCCTGAACTCACAAACAAGCTCAGCAGTTAGATTGATAACTTCCTGTAGTACTAAGGTGCCGCAGGCCAAACCAAAGACACTAGACCACATAAGTGGTCATGCTGTTTGATGCCAACCCTAATGAAATGTGTAATTCGGTAAACATTTTGACCATATGCCATAAAAAAGTGTCCACTTAGTGCTTAAGTGCATAATCCTTTATACACTTTTTCTACAGATACACTTGGCAGATACACAAACAAGACAACACGTGAATAAAACATCTTCAGATTTGGATTTCATTTTTTCGTTGTTTAAGCTAAGCTAGGCCAAATATGACAGCTCGGTATGCTATCCTGATTAAACGATATTTTTTTGAAAGACAGATGGCCCCGCCCCTCCCTGAGCCTGTTTCTATCGGATGTTTCTTCCTGTTAAAATGGAGATTTTCCTTCCCACTGTCGCCAAAGGGCTGGCGCATAGGCAGTTATATGATTGTTGGGTTTTTCGCTCTATGTATTATTGTAGGGTCTACCTTATAATGTAAAGCAGACTGTTGTTGTGATTTGGCGCTGCATAAATAAAATTGAATTTAATTAATTACTTGATTTCAACATGATCAAGTCTTGCGTCATATTTTTCTCCCTTTAATATTACCTGTAATTTCATTAGACTAAGCCGATAAAAAAAAAAATTAAAGCTAATTATTTTAGTGATGACTGCCCTCCAGTTTTGTTCTTCTATTACTACATGTTTTCATGAGCTTTCAGTGCTCCTTGGGATTTATAGTGCAGCTTGTAATAAAGATTCAGATTCAGGCATTTTGAGAGAAAATAAACTCAAACTTAGATAGTATCTATAGTGGTTGGAATGATTCATTAGCATGTAAGCCTCACAATATTTTTGTATAATGTATGAGCCTTTTGCTACAGAACACAGAACAACCCTGCAGAGAAATGTATAATATATGCAGAAGTGAAGTTAGCAGCGTAAAAAAAAAGATTAAAAAAAAACCAAATAGTAATAAATGGAAACACAAGTTAAATGTATAACTACCAACTGACTGCCTATAGAGCACTTATGCACAGAATATTGTGCACTACACTCGAGGACACTCGAGATCTCAAGCATACTGCACAATATACTGTACAATGCAAATGACGTCTTTTTATTGAAGACTAATGCCTATTCTTTTGAGCTGTGCCACCTCCCTGGCTGTCTTGGATTGTGTGGTCTAACTTCTCCAAACATTTAGCCCGTGCACTCCCTTCAACACACTGAAAGCAGCAGAGCCACGAGCCAGCTTTAAAGCAAGACTTCACTAGAGCCTCGACTTTGGTCACAAACAGTTGCTTCTTACACCAACAGCCCCCACCTGCAGTCGTGTCGTCAACATTATCTCTCTGTTGTCTCGTGCTGTCCCTGAACTGCACACGTCCCCATCCCGAAAATCTAGATTTCACTACATCATTTATAAATATCAGTGTTAATGCTTTTTAATTTACTTTACCCTTCCTTCACAGTCGGAGTTCTTCTGCTTTAATTAACATTCTTGGGAGGTTCCTGTTTCCACCTGAGGTTTTTTAACAGCTTGAAAGGAAAATAAATGAATTGAAAAGTTTTGACAGGGGGAGCTCAGCGCTGCCCAGGGTCTACTTCCAGTTTATTGCTGTCAGTGGTGAAATAATAACATTTGGTGTACTGTTGCCTGGAGACGCAGTGAACAACCCCAAAACTTGACACTTTGCCCAGTCGTTTATTGTCCCTGCAGTGACAGTGAGGCTAAACTATACATCAAAAGGTTCAGGTTATGATCCCTTCTGCTCCTGGCAGCCATACTGGAACTCTTTCCTTTCACCATTTTTACCATTAGCATCTTTGCTAAAATATTTATAGCTTACCAATCCCCCCCCCTCCTCCTCCCCCCCTCCCAATTCAACCTTCTCTAATGTAGACTATACAGCCATCCATATATTTGGCATAGCAGAATGGGAAAGTTTCACAAATATCAAGTTTTCACAAATATCAAGGTATATGTTCATTACAGTGACAGGTTTGCTGGTGTTGGCAGCAACAAAAATTCCAATATTAAGGTTTGACTGCAGACTCCAAAATTACTGAATGATGTTGTAATGACTGAGATGACGTTATTTACTCTTTCTTGGACACTTGAAATCTACACAAGTTGCTCAAAATCCTTTACTGTGCAGACAGATACCAAAGCAAATGGAAGCAAACAGTGCGCCAAAGGTAGCTTTTCTAGCTTCAGCTCTCAAAAAGTATTTCAGTGAGGAACTATGATTGTTACTTTAAAAGTATGATTTACATTCTCTAATAGTCTCGCATGGTCTGCCTTGTTCACAGATGCACCACGAAACACTTGATAAGCAGATTTTCTCTTCCTAACATAATTAACCAACAGGCATTTTTGCACTGATTTTCCCATAACTGGGATGCACTTGGCTGGTGGCACATTTCCGATGTCTACAAATCCCGTGTTTGTATGCACAGACAGGGGAGAGCTTAAACGCTCCTTCAACAACAACAGTTTCAAGATATTTAACATCCCTGTTTCTAACTTCACCGTGGGATGGAAAGCTGGTATAATCTCATGTAGTCACGGTTAAGAATAGCGTTGAAATAGGAAAACAAAACTCACTATGAAGCATATTTGATTTGGCAGAACAGCACTTTAGTGAAACGAGGACTGCTAGTAGATTCTGACCTATTTTCCCATTGTTGTCCCATTTGTGTCATTTATTTTTCTACCTTGATGGGCTTGTGTGCAAAGCTACAGTATTTCCCATTAGCAAGTGAAGGACTCGATCGACCTTGGCCTATTAATAGCAAATAATGTTGTGGTGTGTGTGTGTGTGTGTGTGTGTGTGTGTGTGTGGGGTCTTCACCTGTTCTCTGCAGTCTTAAGGAGATTGTACTTGAAGTGCTAAACAATTCTACAGCATGTTAATCATGTGAGAGTAGTTTTTAATGCTCCACAAGAAGGTAATAAGCAAGGACACACGAAGGATGAAACCGACTGTTTAACCTTTTGACGAATAACCTGAACCATGAACTTGATGTTGTTTAGGTTTAGCTTATATAAAAAAAAGTCTCGTCAGACTCTGGTAATAGATCATGTTTTCTAAATCCTTTAAAATGTTTTAGAAGACAACTATGCATATTTACATGTAACAGTATGTGCGGTTGCTTTTAAACTGTGTCCATCCACTTTATCGTCTAGGGTAACTTTTCTAATACGTTCATTACATTTTAAATGTCAATAACTGAACATGTTTGAAACGATTGTAAACGGAACATAAACAAATAGAAAAGTAGGCTTGTTCAGATTAAAAAGGCAAATCAGCAAAAGGTAATAAAACATAGAGCAGTGATGTTTCTTTAAAAGGGGGAATGTGCTTGAGCTGGGACAGTTACAGATAAAATAAGTTGAGCATTAAGTAGTCCCACAGTTGGAAAATTACCACTGTTACAACAGCAGAGTGGACAGGGCAGGAATAACTAATACGTTGAATACTCTTTGAGATACTAACCCTGAAGCCCAGGCACAGAGTTGTTTAAAGACCGTGGACAGCAACAGTTTGGTGTTTAATAACCAAGGTTGTTTTTATAATTAACAAAATGTAACTAAACAAAAACTAAATCAAATTAAGTGAGCTTACACAGACTTTTAAAAACGATGAAAACTAAGTGAACCGGTGTTCTTACCAAACAAAAATAACTCCCTTTAACTGTACTCAAATGTGTCAATCCAGCATCAGGAGGCTTCGGTGGATCTGTTACCTGACAGTTAGACGTCTATGTGATGTGAAGCGCCGCTTGTGCCCCGTGATACCTACCGAAACTCTTAAATGTTGCTCCTCTTCAAAATTGCAACCACATAATAACAATACAGAGCTAAAAGTAGCCGTGAAGCTAATGAAACCTCCAATGAAAACCAAACTGAAACTAGCAAGCCCAAGAAACTGTAGATAAAAATTCTAAATGAAATGAATATGAAAAATAACTTCCCACCTGTGCTCGCCAAAACCTGACCACTACAATAAATCACATTATTATAGAATCTGCATTTTAGTTCAACACAAATATTCTCGTATGGTGCTTGTGGTTTACTATCAAAGTCAGCAGTGTGAAGGTCAAACGTGTAATGAAGCAACGCGTTTAGACGTGAATGTTTCATTTTCTGGTACTTTTTTTCACGACACTTTAAGGATCACGAGCGTGGTGTATTTTTGCATAAATATCTTGCTTTTAAGCAGCTTTAATATTCAAAAATGTTAGCTTTGCTTTCATGGCAATAATCATTTTAAAAGTGAAAGATTCAATTTTTAGTTTTGCTCAGTTGTAAGCTGCGCGAGGCAAGTGTGTAATCCACAGTATCAGAGAGATTGCAGGGCGGGCAGAGGGAATGTTACTAAACCATAAAAAGCTGGACTTCCCCTCGCTGTGTCTGCAGCTGGATTCGATACAGGGATTACCCCCCCTCGCTTCCTCATCCCATTCCGTTCCCCTCCATCTCTATCTCGCTCTTTACTTGGACCGTGACAGAGACTGTCACCTCGGATGGCTGCGGGGAGCCGATTGCTCCGTCGCAGAACAAACATCGCTCATTCGCCAAAACACAGATGTTCCCTTCTGACAGATGAGGAGGGTAGCTCTCAACCCTGTCAAGCCAAACAAGGGAGTTTGCCCATTCTTTGTCACGCACTCTGGGAAGCATCTGCCTCAAATCCTGCTCAGTTCACTTCATAAACAAGACAAGACAGCTGTCACATGCCGCGTTGGAAGTTGATATATGAACTTCGGACTATAAATGGAGCCTTGCTTTAGCACATTGTCCTGATGACTTGCTAATCAAGTCGTTATCCGCCAGCCTCCAGCGGAGAAAAAAGCCACTGCGCTGTGTGATTCACAATCCAAGTTCTGTCACGAGAGACTGTAAGTGGTTTGGTTTACTCCTCGGGCCTTCGTGTGCTCTTCTGATTATTTCTGGATGGCTGTTTTTATCAAATCCACGAGCTAACCCGTATCAGAATCCAAGGAACTGACAGCTCTGCGAAAGACCCACATGTGATGAAGATAAATATATCGTCGTTGTTTAGATGAGTCTTTATCACCAAGATTTCTTAATCAGCTCAATTCACCAATCGGGCTTTGTTGTTGTTGTTGTTGGTGGTGGTTTTTTTCCCTTTGCTGCCTTACATTACTGTCTAGTAGTTCTTTGATCTAATGGTTTGACTTGATGCACAAATTATGATTATGTAAGATCTACTTTGGATTTTAGTGAATACAAATGAGCCAGTTCCATCTGCTTCCAATCAGAGCTTTCTGCAGCTCAGCCTGATGACAAAATGTAATCTGTGAGTCACATTTAAGTGGGGAAACTTGATTTCAAATTTCACCAAAGAAGAAAACCAAGCAGTGCGAATATTGGCATTGTTACCCGACACTGGCGCTGAGTGCCCTTTCAGAGAGTTAACCACCAGAACGACCTTCCGTAACGACACATCGAGATGCTATCTGAGAGGCTGCGCTCATCAAAACCGCAACTGCCAAATGGTCTCAACCTTAGTTTTCCTTTGATCAGAGTGTCTATGCATCACCATCTCTCGATCCAGTGTGCTATTTCAGTCCATCCCTCCCTCAGATATTGCAGCAGCAGCAGCAGCAGCAGGTAGAAGCGTTTACACAGATCATAGTGTAGCTCTCTTTTTATAGTTAGGACCTCATAACACAACCGTCTAATATTTGCTCTCTTAAATATTTTAGTAAAAATAGCAAAATTTAGTTTACAGCACATTCAAATATAAATATCTGGTGCTGAAAAGCAGTAGTGGAATGTAAGCGAGTAGTTTGGAAACGCACGCAAATTTCAGATTCATACGTAACTTGTTTCAACATTTAAACTATTTTTTTTATTTGACATTTTTAATTAAATTGTACTGCAGTTTATATGCTTACCGCTTTTTAATGACTATAAATTATATGAATTCAGATGTCATTAAATATAGACAAAAGTACAGAAGTAAATATATTTATGGAATTATTGCAAAAGTATTACGGAGCTCTATGCTGAAGGTCTTGAGATAAAAATGATAAGATAAGCAAAGAATAATGTATCCATATTGTACTATATTTAATCCCAAACTGAAACAACAACAACGACTGATGAAGTTTGATGTTACTATGAAAATGTTTAAACCCATAAATGTTGCTGAGTGTGTACCAGAGTGGTGACTGTAGCCAGTGCTGTTCCATATGAATAACAATAGGTCATAATTTAATACTCTGTCTCACACACACACACACAAAGGATAAAATCTCTTTTTTTTAAAGAATTTTTTTACACTTCAATGGAGAAAATTAACGGGAACTTTACTTTTGGAAGCAGAGAACTTGGAAAAAAGGGGCGTGGTCTCTCTTAAACATACGGTTTTTAAAAATGTAGAAACCATTTTCATAGCATTTCAATTGTTTTTGGAAGCTTTCCCATCGTAAAAGACATATTTTGCTAATTTCCTCTCCCTTTTTTTTTTTTTGCCTTACATGTTGAACCAGCTAGCTGGATCGGTTAGCATATCTGTGAGACAGCTTTTGTTTTCTAGCAGCTTCACAGGGTTAGATTAACCACATTTATCTCTACATTTAAATCACTGAAAAAATGACGAAATTATACATTTTGTCAGTTTATGAGATTCTATGTAAAACCATAAGTAAATGTAGGCTGGGTGATAGGCTAAGCTAGCTAATGGTTTACCTTCTAAAGTAACTAAAGACCAATAAAACTCTTAAAAAGATTACTTTTACACCTTTGTACAAATAAAAAGTTTAGTCACCCACAATTTCTGAGGCTTTCAGAGGTTCAAGTTGAGATAATTAACTAAAAATTGAACTAACTAAACTATCTGTGAAACTGAATAAATGTAGAGGGCAGTAGTGGTAGTTTATGTCATTTAATAGTAAATCAGAATGAAAAAGAATGCCACATGATGCTCTATGTGTAGATGTTTTCCACATTAAATATCTGAAAAAATCTGAGTGTGGAATTTGCTAAACTGGACGATTTTATAGGTCGAGGACAGACGTGTGGGAAATGAAGTCAAGCTGTCAAACGACATCCAGGTCCACAGAAGGTCAAATAACGAAGCGACACTTTTGTCAGCTCTTTAAAAGAGTTTATTAATATCACATCGTGGTGCCATTGTGTCCTCACAGCTACAGATTGCCCCCTGTAAGTGGAAGGACACGGGTTTGATCCCTGTGACAGCTGGGTGTCCTTTTGCGAGATGCCAAACTCCCTCTGTCAGTGTGGATGAGCGTGTCAGCTCAATGACTGCAGAACAACATGGAGCATAATAAATAAATGATGGGTGAAAAATTATATTTATCCCTGACTGCCAGTCAGGTGTGTGGGAGTCAGCAGGAAGCTCTCGGTCTGATTTAATTTCTGTTTTGTGGGCCATAATTTCATGCTATTGCAGTTTCTAATGTGTCAGGATGTTTGATTTGATTAAATTCAATTGGCTGTATTGTCTTTCTGCTGTCTTGCTAACACCACAAAGAGTATGATTACTACTACACACCATTCTTGCCAAGCGATATTGTTCCTATAGGGATAAAAAGAGGGGATAACAGGACATGGCAACGTGAGTTTGAACCTTTACACTACGCTGTCAGTTATATGATAAGCCAGAGCAGAACCACTGGCTTTGATTTAACATGTATCAGAATATTAAATGCCATTTTCTTTTGCCCTGGGTTGATAACAGAAGCAGAGTTGTCTTTTCAGTTATTTTTAAGGTATGCTTTATTAATATGGTTGACAGCAAAAAGGTGGATGGCACAAAAAATCTCAGAACTAAGATTTAGACCGTCACATTTTATGAATTTATGTAGTCATCTACACATTCCCAATTCTTTCAGCCAACTTCTCGCTAAACTTTGGTTCATACAGTTTTAAAACTGTCATAATCTGCTTGTTTAATGTGCAGAATTTGCGTACACAGAATGATGATTAAAAGATAAAAAGGAAAGAAATTATAATGCATTCGTCTAACACCTTTTTAAAGTGCTATTAAGTGTAATTCTTCCCATAATACAAGATGTTTGGGTTGTTTTTATGTCTTACTTTTGTGTCTTTCTCTTTAATCGATAAGCTCTTTTCCAGGAATAGATAAAAACCTGCTGGGATTGTTTTTTTGTCTCGCAGCAGCTTTACGTTGTGTTTCCATATGCATAAGCACCCGAAACACAATCACATTACAGCTAAATCATGACCGCGCCGTGGAGGGACCGATCGCCACTTCGACGGCGTAACTGCTATTCATTTCGAATTCACAGCGGGGCCGCCTTCTCGCACAGGAGAATAGGAATACATTATACTTTGAGGTAGACCGCTATTTATCATCATTATTAAGCGAACAGCCAGTGAGCCATGCACCTGTACGGAGAGTTTCTCTCCCTCTGCTGCTCCTTAACCTTCATCCGTGACGCGTTAAAGGACCTAGAGGAGCTTTTCCGAAAGTTTTCTTCTGTGGAATAATAATAATAAGGTTTCCAGTTAAACCAAACCAAAAATTGATATAATTGGCTTTAAATCCGTGCTTTTGTGGCAGGATTTATGCCTCAGATTCAACATGGAGAGAAATGGAAATTATATAAACACTTAGCAACAGAGGCGCGGAGAGCAGAGTGCCAATCAAAACACTGTGATATTCACGCACACAGCTGTCAAGGCTGCAGCCGCCTCGTTCTTTGTGAAGCTAAATAGGCTAATAAAGTGAGCAGATATGATCAAGGAGAGAGTTTGTCTGAATTCAGATGAGAACGGCACAACTGTGCAGATTACAGTAGAAGACGGGGCGGTATGTGAAGTTTTGTAGCTATGTTTAAGAGAAAAGAAAAACAGAGGCTTTTTAAAACAGCACCCCCCCCCCCCCCCCCCCCCCCCCCCCCCACCCCTCACCATA